>VZRJ01000016.1:615-92925 GCA_013397565.1 Ptilonorhynchus violaceus
CTGCTTTGGCCCAAGGCCGCTGGATTTATGGCCCTGCTGGTGGGTGGGACAGGCCCCTCCTGCTGCTGCCACAAGTGGCCTGGGCCAACCCGAGAGTGCCCCATGTGCGTGGGGCTGCTGGGGCTGCCCCTGGTCCCTCCCTGCTGCAGGGGCAGGGGCTGAGGTGCCTCCTGGGGCTGTTGCAATCGGCACCGTTGTCCCCATGCAACAGCTCTTGTGACACCCGCGGCACAGCGGCACCCGGGCTGGGCAGCACAGGGATGGGAAATCTTTGGGATGGGCACAGGAAGTGGTGGGTGGGACACAGCACCAGCCCAGTCCCAGGAAACTAAGTCCTTCCTTCACAGACTCACATAATCCACACTGGAAGGTTTTGCCTTGGAAAGGACCTTAGGACCATCCAGTTCCATCCCCTGCCAAGGGCAGGGACACCTTCTGCTATCCCAGGTTCCTCCAAGCCTCATCCAACCTGGCCTTGGACATTTCCAGGGATGGGGCAGCCACAGCTTCTCTGGGTACCTGTGGCAGGGCCTCACCACCCTCACAGGGAACAATTTCTTCCCAATATCCCATCTAACCCTGCCCTCTGGCACTGCGAAGACATTTCCTGTTTTCCTGTCCCTCCAGGCTGTTGTCCAAAGTCCCTCTCCAGCTCTCCTGGAGCCCCTTTAGGCACTGGAAGGGGCTCTAAGCTCTCCCCAATGCCGTCTCTTCTCCAGGCTGAACACCCCCAGATATCTCTATCTCTGTACTGTACCTTTTGGTATGTACGAGTCTGCTTTTTGAGTAAGACAGAAAATGAAACCTGTTTGGAGCCTTCTGCTCCCTAACTCCATCACTGGGCAGAGTTTTGCTGCCAAGCCATCACCCTGAGACAAATCTGAAACGTTTCTTGAATGGTGTGGTGTGTTTTGGAGAAATAAAGTGGCAGGATAGAGGCATCTTCTTCTGAAATGAGAGGTGGATTATGTTACCCAGTGAAACAGGATGGAAGGAAATGCCAACAGACAGAAGCCTGGCGTCTCTGCCAAGTGCTGCATATCCACCTGGAAATTTGGAATTGGCCAGGGTGGCCTCCTGGGACAGAGAAATCTTTAGCGGCAGAACCAGAGGCACTCGTTGTGAACACACATGTCAGTGGATAATTTTCATGGAGGCATTTTGCAGAGAGGGTGGGGTCAGCCTTGGCAGGGGGGAGCCATTCCAACCTCAGGTTGTGTCCAGGTGGGTGAAGACCCCCAGCTCCCACCTTACAGGGTTACCCAGGTCACCCATCTGATCCATGGAATCCCTTTGTGATGTCACCTTGAGGGGCACCCGGACTGCCCCTCTGGGAGATCTGTTTTCCTCTAAGGTCCACAAAGGTCTCTTTGACGTGTCCCGTGGGATCATCCCAAGTGCTCATGAGGGCCAGGGAGTGCCTCCCTGCAGTGTGGTGGGATTGGGCGTGGAGCAGCACAGTTCCCAGGAGGATCTGTGGCAAGGAGGGTTCCAGTGAGCCCAGGGCCTCCAGGTGGGGAGTGAGGGAGTTTAACCATTCCTGTTTTCCCAGGAAGAGGTTTCTGCACAGTAAGAAAAAAAAAGGATTTGGGCCTCTGAACACATTCCCACAGAGGGAAGCTGAGTTCTTGCAGCCAGGCTTTCTCTAGGCACTGCAGGTTAAGGTCTGTGTAGCCCTGGACATCTGTTTGGCTCAGAAAAGCTCAAATTAAGGAGCAGTTGGCACCGTAAATTGTTGTGCTCTGGGATTTGTGTGTCAAAGCCCAGGCAGGATCGTGACCCACATTCAGTGCATGTTTCAGTGACCAATGCTAAGCAACAACAATTTATTTAGAAGGAAGAGAACAATGCAGAATACATTTGGATTTACTCCATATCATAAATCCTTTTGCATTGGAAATGAAAGGTGTGTGAAGTCTTGCAGCAAGATCCAGTGGGTTTAGGAGTAAGGACATTCCAAGCAAATTCCTGTGTTCAGGAGAAACTTTCATTGCTCTTCAATGAATGGTTCTTCAAAGTCTTTTACGTTCCATGGACTGCACAAAGAAAAAAAAAGATTCAGATTTTCGTTTTGCTTATATTCCCTCCCTATTCACTCTCAGTCCCTACATATTTTCCTCTTGGATACAAATTCTTTCCCAAATAGCCAATGTCATGTGTAGTCACACTGGGACAGCTCTGTGCCATCACACCTGTGAGTAAGGAGAGTGTTTCCCTATGGTTTCAGGAAAAGCAGGGAATTAAACTGATATCCCTAGATCCTGAGGTGAATGCATTCATTCCTGAGGGAAAATAGAAGGCTGTTTTCCATATGATAATTTATTTTTACAACGCTGTGGCCCTTTTTGCACACACTTGGTGGCACTCAGAGACCTGTGGTCACCCACCCAGCACAGCAGCCCAGTTCCACAAATACCAAACCTGGATATTTTGCTCTGGCACAGGAGCTGTAAAGGGATCAAACAGAGCTGAGGCAGCACAAGGCTGATGTTTCTGGTGGTATTTTATCCTTCTTGCTGGTGCAGATCTTGATGCACAACTCAGGAGAGAGAACACTGTGGAGCTCAATTTACTGGGGTTCAAAGAATCACAGAATCATAGAATATCCTGACTTGGAAGAGATCCACAAGGATCATTGAGTCCAACTCCTGAATCTGCACAGGACAGCCCCAAACCCCGACCATGTGCCTGACAGCATCGTTCAGATGCTTCTTGAACCACTTCAGTCAATGCATAACACTTGATGGTCCTCATGGCATAATAGCTTTTTTTTCCCTTATATCTAGTTCAAATATTCATTAATACCTTGGGATTTAGGACACAGGCAAAATATTTAGTATTTCTCTGCTCATCCTGCAGATGAGCCTCGGTGAACATCAAACTCACAATTTGCAACAGGAGCGGAACCCAAAGCATTTTCCGACTTTAACCATGTGGACGGGACATCTCCCAAAGTGACAGCTCCCTCTTTTGCAGAAGAACATTTCCCTCTGGGGTGAAGATAAACCTGCAACAAGAACAAAATGTTTCCTTCCACCTCGCTCTGCAGCCAGAGGGTTTTCCATTCCTCGAGCCACCTTTGCCACCTTTGGCTGTTTTGCAAGGCCATGTAGGAGCTGAGGTTACAAAGCAGGTCTAGCACAAGCACTGGGCTGTCTAATTAATTCCTGACTGCTGACATTCCAGCGGTTTTAAACAGAAGTGGTTAAAATGTGCTGGGAGTTTTACTTCAGGTGCACAAAAATCCCTTTCCAGCATCCCTTTCCCACCTTACCTGGAGAAACCTGGAGCGCCAAGAAGAGGAGAGAAAAGAGCAGGTAAAGGATCTTCATGGCTGTGGATTGGCTGTGGCACTGTGGGGAAAAGGACCAAGAAAGACGTGAGACAATCCCTGGGATCTGCAGGCTTCTGAACGGCACCAACACTGTGTTAATAAAAATGACTTTTCTATGACCTTCTTCTTCAAGCTTTTAAAAACACCCAGTAAGACCCATATGACTGCTGTGGGGGGCAAGATGTTTTCAGGACACGTGGTCTTGAAGTTGCTTTCGTAGTTTGGTTGCTCAGATTTCTTTTGCATTTTGCAAATAGTCCTTAGGCAGAACAGAATCATGGAATCACGGAATGGTTTGGATTGGAAGGAGGATTGAGGCTCATCTGGTTCCAACCCCCTGCCACGGGCAGGGACACCTTCCACTAGACCAGGTTGTTCAAATTCCATCCAACCCGGCCTTGGACACTTCCAGGGTTGTAATCATAACTTTATTTTTAGCTAAGTGACTTTATCTAGTAAATGAACAACATCAAGCAAAATGAGGTGATAATACAGTCAAATTTACAAATTTCAGGGAAAAAACAAAGTCTGTTTTGCAATGTTAAAATTTATCAAGAAATAACAGCTGAAATCAATTTGCTCAAAATCTTCAGCCTTGGTCTTCAGGCAGCAGTTCTAGAATGGAAATGTACAATCAAATGAGTTCCCATTTGAAAAGAAAATTAGAAAAGTAAATGTGATGCCTTCACTGGAAGAGTTTAAATTAATATCAGGATTAGCTATATAGAATAAGATCGTTTTATGGGCTAAGATAGCCTAGAAGGGTGCCTATGGATAAAGAAGTGGCAGTTAATATCATAAATCTTGGCATTAGGGAGTGTTCTGATCTGTCATAAACTATGTTCTGTTAAGGAAGGGAAATGAGATAGTGCTGAAATGTCCTATTGCTGCAAACAGAATAGACAGAAGGTGGCCTAAAACCATTTAAAAATTAGTATTAGAGGTTTACACAAATTTCCATATATTTGAAACTATCAGGAGAAATAAGGAGACAATTCTGAAAATGAAATAAGGGTTTCAACGTAGAGACATAGATAAAAAATATAATATATAAAATATATATTGTACACTATATTAAAATACATAAATAGACAATGTTATACCTATTATGTATTACAAATATTATATAACTATTTATAATATATTCAACTAATATATATTTAATGGAAATATACATATGTATTAATATGTAGATTTCCACTGAAGAGACCACCAATTTCTCAGAGCCACAGACCTTTCTGTGGCTGGGTCAATAACCTGACCCAACCAGATGATTTTTTTTCCTAGAGAATTTTTATTAAAGCATTCTAGGTATTAGCACATATTTTGTCTACTTTATTCAACCTGGGCAATTTTCTGAAAACTTAAATTTACCTTTTTTAGTAACATACAAATTAAAGTTAATAAGGCAGAGGTTTTGGGGGTTTGTTTTGGATTTTTGAGGAAAAAGACAAAAGCTGACATTGAAAGAAAGACTGAAAAGACTGAGATGTTACCTGGTATCAGCTGAGCCCTGAAGCCAAAGAAGACCTGCTGGTGGTCCCTTTCCTCCAGAGGACTTTGGCTGTGGGGCTGAGCTCCTCCTTTATAAGGTGAGTCCCAAAGAAGACTTCAAGTGCTTTTTCTTCTCAGACATGCATTGAACCAATCCAAAGATCGCCCTTTTTTTTTTGGATGGCATCTAATCCAACCAGAAACCAGCTGCTTTTCACTTCCCCATGATAAAACAGGATTTCGCTCCAAACCTGTCGAAGTTTTTTTCCCAGAAAATCCCAGGTTATTCATGCAATACCTCTTGTGACACTCCAGTTTGTGTAAGAGACGTTAACCCACCAGGGTGTGTGTCAAACATCTTGGGACATAGGCTGAACTGTCCCTGCTTAGGAGCAACTTAAAACATTGCAGTGCAAAGCATCTGCGTGTTCCCTGTGATCCCAGTTAATGCTCTGTTCCATAAACACAGAATAAAAGAACGCAGAATGGATATATGGAACTGAAACAAATGTCCATTGGCTTCGTGGCCAGTGGCCGCTGAAGATGCCTGAATAAAATAAAATGTACTGAAATAAGTGAGTACATCATGGTTATGTCCCTGGACACCCTCCCAGATGATGGGAAATACTTAAGTTTAGGCAAATCCAGTGCCAGAGGATGTCTCAGTCTCCAAAAGTCCTGATTGAACATTTTTTCCAGGAGTCTGATTGATTTTTCTGGCCTCCACAGGACCTTCAGCTGATAATTCCAAACCCATACTACGCCTTAGATGAGCATTCATGTTTTTGGTTGTCTGCTCTCAGCCTGCCAGCTGTTCACCTCTGCTGCTTCTGCCATGGGAAGCAGCAGCCAATTTCTGCATGGATGGAGCACCTCTCCTGTGAGGAGATGGAGGGAGCTGGGCTTGTTCAGCCCGGAGAAGAGAAGGCTCCAGGGAGACCTTAGAGCCCCTTTTAGTACCTAAAGGGGGATTATAAAAAGGAGGGAGAGGGATTTTTCATATGGGCAGATGGTGACAGAACAAGGGGAAATGGCTGCCCACTGCCAGAAGGCAAAGTTAGATGAGATATTAGGGAAAAATTTTTCCTGTAAGGGTGGTAAGGCACTGGCACAGGTTGCCCAGAGAAGCTGTGACTGCCCCATCCCTGGATATGTNTGACACATTTTCTAATTTCAGTGACTGGTGTTTCTAATTGATCAGGACCTCTGCAAACAACACCATGTCTTAGAGAACCTTTAGAATCAAAATTAAACTGAAATATTTTGATTGCTGACTGGGTCAGCAGTTTAGTTACTAGTGAGGTAATTTTTTCAATACCTCAATATTACATTTTGAAGTAGAACCATAGAATAGTTTTAGTTGGAAGGGATTTTTTAAAGGTCAATTTGTCCAAGTCCTCTGCAGTGAGCATGGAATCTTCAACTAGATGAGGTGGTTCAGAGCCCTGTCCAAGCATACAGGTGCACAGAAATGTACAGAAATTATCTCTATGCATGTGAAAACATGCCTACAAATGATTTCCCTTAAAAGCATACCCTGACACAGCTTTTTATTCTCTACATATTTTTATAAGTGAATAGTTTTTGCAGTAGGCAAAAATGATAATTGAATTTCTGGCCTGTCTGCCAACGTCTGGCCATAAAACTGAAAAATGGAGGGAATAAAATTGCAAAAGTTGCAGTTGCTTCACCTCTTGCCAAGTGCTTGTGGTTCACTTGCCAACTGTTGCTGTTACTCAACCCAATTCCTCGAGGAAACAAAGGTGCATCGTTAATTTTTATTGTCTGTAAGGTCCTCTGTGCAAGTAATGCCAAGGGCTTGGCTTTACCACTGAGCATCCTTGACACTGTTTAATATAAATTCTCCATGGTCACAGTCCCACTGCTGCCATCAAAAGGGAGAAGCAGAGGAAGGATGGAGCACCTTGGGCAGGCCTCAGCAAGATTTTGGGTTGTGGCTCTTAGGGTGGACAATCTTTCTCTCCCCATCTGCAGCTCCTGTTCTCTGAGCAAGAGACAATCAGACAATTTCAGACATTATGTGATGGGGTCAGCATTTTGTGTAATAATACAGTGCTGAGGAGCTGCTGTGCCTGGTACAGGTGGGATAAACTATAAAGGGAAATGTCCTCACAAACAGAGTGTGGAGTGTCTGGAGGAGAAATGTCTTTCGGCCTTTTTAAATCAAGATGTTTGGGTGATTTTGCCTAGATCACCTTCCAGAGAAGGAGAAGGATCTTATCTCCATCTTAGGAGTTTGTATCTAGTACAGAATATGAGGCAATTGGGAGCAAAAATTAGAATCTGCAACTCTGGGCCTAGTGGTTTTCTCTTGAAAAAAAATATGGCAAATATTAGGAAGGCCTTTCAGTAGTGTTACCCCTAATTAAAATGCTTCAAACTGTACACAAAAAATATTTAATCAAGCTCAAGACTTGAATGATTATGCAGCTATTCTGTGTAAATGGTGAGATTAGCATCTGTGTGAACAATTCTGGCACAATCTCTCTTTTGACACAATAGACAATTAAAGGTATCAGGGCAGAGTCCACTCTCGTGGTTGAAGGACCACACTGTGACTGGCAGTGATGTGTGTGTGACCAAAGCTCCCTGGCACAGGCCACGTACCCCAAAGTTTCTAAATTCCAAAGAACCTCTGTAAACTGAATCAGATTCTTTAGAGAAAAATGGCAGGAGTGACCTCACCAAACTTCAGATGTCCAAAAAGGAAATATCAATGTCCAAGCTGTTTTCACTGCTCTTCCTTCATAGATAATAGAGAGACTGTTCTATGGATTTTTCACAGACATTTGCAATAAGATTGTTAAAAATAAGTGTAAAAGTAACAGTAGGGACAGAAGAAATCCAGAAATGTGGCATGAGGAGGTGTTTTGCAACAAGAGCCGTGAGCATTAATTCTGCAGAAGAGCACAAGTGGCTGCTGTGTCTCTCACAGAGCCAGCATTGGCCCTCCAGAGGTTTTTTAAAATATGTTGGCATCTCTCCAAACCCACCCAGAAAGTCATTAGGAGTCCAAACCATCTCAGTTTGGTAACATATTCCACCGGGCACTGCTCTGGGAATGTTCAGCAACTGCTTCTGAGGAGATAGCAGCCAAATCACTATGTTGAAAACCCATAACTTTGGGAAATAGGTTTTTTTACATTGTTTTTTACATTCTTTTTTTTTCTGGTTTGTGTTGCCAATGTAATTCAGAATGTTCCTGGTTTTCCTTTGCATAAGGTCCACTCAGAAGTGAAATTTCTCAGATGCCTCCAAGCCCTTTGAAGGAAGCATCTGGAGATATCTTGGCTGTACCTACACTGCTGGGCCATGAGGGCAGGGAAAAAGAGACAGAAACACAGATTCCAGCCCATATTTTGTTTCTTTCAATGAGAAAGGAGGGTTCACTTTGAGACTGAACTGTTCCTTTTGGTCCTGTGAGCTCCTTATTTGTAGAATCATAGAATGATTTGGGTTGGAAGAGACCCCAAAGATCATCTCATTCCACCCCCTGCCATGGGCAGGGACACCTTCCACTATCCCAGGTTGCTCCAAGCCCCATCCAACCTGACCTTGGACACTTCCAGGGATGGGGCAGCCACAGCTTCTCTGGGCAACCTGTGCCAGGGCCTCACCACCCTCACAGGGAAAATTTTCTGCTCCTTCCCTACAAAAGAATCACCCGGAGTTCAACCACATGAATGCCACCATAACTGATTTTATTAAAGGAGGGGAAAGAAATATTTTCCACAGTGTTGCCTGGTTCATATTTATGATGTTTGCTTCACTGCAAGGGAAGACTGTGAGAGCTTTTCATCATGGCAGGAACTGGTGCCACCAGGAGCAATGGGATCAGGATGATTCAGAAGCTGTTCAGTAGAAGCAGGAAGGATTTCCAAGGAGAATCCAGGGATTTTTCAGCTACTCCACCCCCTGCATGGTGAAGAAGAGAGTCTCAGGCTACCCACCTGTAGGTTTTCTGCAGAGATCTCATGTCATCAGAGCAGAGGCTGCCATGGGATATAAATTCCCCTTCTGTGACAGCAGGTTTGGCACTGGAGAAGAGGGACAGGATGGTGGAAGGAGCTGTGCCTCTGAGATGTTGCTCTGGAGAAGAGATAAGGAGGACATGAGCCATTCCCACAGCAATCCCTGCGCTTCTACCTACTTTCTGCAGCAAGAAAATCCATTGCGACACGTTCCAATCCAGTAATACGGGCGACGGCATATCCCTGGGAAGCAGCGTCCGTTCTGGGTCTCACAGGAATCGTCTGGCCTGGGAAACTCATGTTGTCCTGCACAGCAGAAAGAGAAGAGGCATTGACCATGAAAGTGAGCAGAAGGGGAGGCACTCCTTTTCCCCACTCCCCTCACTCCTCACCTGCAGCCCCTCGGAGCATCAGGCAGAGGACAACCAGGAGCGTGTGGAGGATCCTCATGGCCGCAGCTGGGGTGTGAGTTCCTTACCTGGGGTGAGCAGAGAGCACAAGGTTGAACGACACTTGGACGGAGGATCTCCTCCTGACCAGGAGATGAGCAACTGCTTAAAAAATGCACCCTGAGACAGCAAAGCCAAAATGTTATAAAATCCCGTGGATTTGGGCAAAGGACAGAGTGAAAACTTCATCCTTGGAGATATTAACTATTTCAAGGAATGCATCGCTAAACAACCTGACCAAATTATCGTGCTTTAAGCACAAATTCAGACTAGAAACTCCTGGAGTAGCTTCAAACCTAAGTTATTCTGGGATTCTGTGGCGTTTTGGTGTTGTTTTTTACTTTTGTTTCTCTTTTAAATATTGGTTTTACTGCAGTGAAAAAAGATATCCCACATCTGTTCAATGCCAGGCAGGTTACTCTGGTACCAACATAGGCCCACAAATTATTCCCCTTCAACATATTGAAGCACACAAAGAGTGCAGAGAATGAGCCAATCATAATCCTTAGGCAAGTCTAAAAAAAGACATTTGTATTTTTCACTATTAATTAAGGTGGAAACTCATTAAAAATGTCCCTGCATTCAGGCCAGATATGCAGCTGAAAATGAAGCGCTCAGCTGCTGAGCTGGCGGGGTGTCTGTTTCTGGAGGAAACCAGACATTTCTGTCTCTGGTGCCTCAAGGGAAGGTTTCCAGGTCTTTGTTCCTCTTGGAGGTCAGCAAACCCTCCTGGAAGCCCTGCAAGCAGCCAGCCCATGGTTCTCTGGAACACGTACACACAGGGTGCACTTGCTGGAGTGAAGAGAAGGAAGGGGTTAATGAAGGCAGGGATTTGAGAGTGATGGGAGGAAAAGAGGTTTATAAAGGTGGGAGAGGGGAGGGTGGCTCTCCAAACCAGGCAGAGTTACCTGAGGAGGAGGTGGAGGATCAGCGCCGCTTCCGTCTGTTCTCCCGTGGGTGCACCAGCCCCAAATGTGCCTATAAAGGGTTGGGGATGTGCCACTGCAGTCATGGGCCAATGAAAATAAACCCTTTTCCAGCCTGCCCTTTGCTGCTTCCAATGAGAAAGGAAGGCCCACTTTGAGCCTGCTTTTGCCACAGAGCTCTGGTCTTTGTGCAACCCATCTTAGACCATCCGAGTTTGTGCAAGACACGTTAGACCACAGGGTTATGCGAAATTGCTGGGAGCAATGACTGCTCCCTCTGATCCTGTGGGCTCCTTAGGTGTAGAATCATGGAATGGTTTGGGTTGGAAGGGATCCGAAAGATCATCCTATTCCACCCCCTGCCACGGGCAGGGACACCTTCCACTATCCCAGGTTGCTCCAAGCCCTGTTCAACCTGGTCTTGGACACTCCCAGGGATGGGGAGTCCACAGCTTCTCTGGGCAACCTGTGCCAGGGCCTCACCACTCACACAGGGAAAAATTTCCCCTCCTTCCCTACAAAAGAATCACTGGCAATGCCACCAGCTTCCCCTGGTGACTGCTGTGGTGCTTTAGAGATCTTCTGGACCAAGAAGCCAGGAGAACCAGAACCCTTGCAGCCTAGGAGGGATGCCAGAAGTGGGTAAGGAAGAAGACAGGAATGGGCTGTGGGACTCCATGTGGACTTTAAGAACTCTCAGTGCTGGGAATATCTTCCTCAAGGTATATCAGCTTTAGAGCTGCTTGAGTGTCCTGAATAAATGGCAGCTCAGATGTCCACCTTCAGTTTATCTAAATCCAGAGTTTGTCTCCAGCTGGATAAACTCCACATGGGATAAATCGTGACTCTGCAATGCAATCAGTGAGCACAGATAAATAAATATTACTGCTGCCCTAGACACATAAAGCTGAATTTTTGCTCTCCAGTTCCCCAAGCAGCACTTTTATCCTCGTATTTCCAGGGCTTTGGAAGCAGCTGGCAAACTCTCTGTTTGCTTGTGCCTTCTCTGAACTGGGGGGTCTCTGCAGCGGGAGAGCTGCAATTCCCAGAGGGAAGATGGGATTTCCTGGAAGGTTTTGGCCCAGTCAGGCCTGGGCAGGCTTCCACAGGGCTGTCCAAGGCCACTGGCTGGACAGCAGGGCCGTTCCCGCATGGATTTCATGCCATTTTTTGTGGAGGTGCCGTGAGGACAAGCGTTGGGCAATGGTACCAAAGGTCTCTCATCCTTCCTGTCATTCGCACAGAGAACGCCGGAGGAAGAGGATGGCAGAGGGAAGGTGAAGGATCCTCATGGCTTCGGGTTGTCTGGGGACATCCCATTGTCAGAGGTAAGCTGGGGTGACCTATGGACACACAGAGTTTCCTTCACAGCAGCATCTAAAGCCACTTGGGGTGCTCTGAGATCTCCTCCTGGGGCTGGTGGATAAGGAACAGGAGAGAGGAGACCAAGGCAGGGAGAAGGGATGGGACACAGGGACATCTCAGGCAGCCCTTGTCTAAGTGTGAGCGAAGGAATTGAGAGCTGGGTGTTCTCAGGGAACAAAGTCTGTGGTGTGCTGAGTGATAAAAAATCAGCTGGGATTTAGAAGAGTCCTTCCACATGTTTATAATAACATTTTATATATAAATGTATCTGTGTTAGTGTGAGTTTGTTAGCAGGGATGTAGAGAAACGAGAGAGTAAAAAATATCATTATAGAATACGTCTAACTTTAAATAAAAAATTACTTAAATTAACATCCTGGCTATTCCTGAGAAAATCATGGATTAGACTATCTGGATTATTCTTTTCTACTTGCATGCCCTTCATGATGAAATATAAAGCAGTTTAGAAAATTCAGCCTTTATTTCTCTTAGAATATTTATAGATTATTTATATATACATACATAAACCCAGGCATACAAATATAAATATAAATATATATATATATGTATACACATTTATACCACAGTATCCTTTGCAGTACCCCAGGGAAAGGGAACTGAATAGGACATTCAGCTGTCAAAATGCTTTCAGGACACAATATTGATTGATTTGCAATATTCATTCTTTAATTGCATGTGTTTAACTGCCAAGAAACGGGTTAGGGAAATGTGTCACTTTTGTAATCCTGAGTGGCCAAAACAATGCTTAGAGTCAATAATAGTATATAGGAAATAAAATAAGAGTTTCATTATAGTATTAAAGGTATTTAAAGTAAGTTTACCATCAAGTATAACAACAAATAAATAATTTAGTTGAAGATCTTATCCCAGTCCTGATTAATATTTGAGCTTGGATCTGTTTTGTGTCACTTTGGGCAGGTGACACAGGCACAAAGTGGAAAAACGGGAAGAAAGAGTGATTTTACCCTATTTCAAGCTCCTTTTCAGGAGGTGACCCCAAAATCTCAGAGCTCTGTGCCTCTAAGAACTTACTCAGGCATTTGATATTCACAGTGTCTATTTCTGCCTCTTTACATTTCATCACTCGATTATTCAAGCTTTTGTGGGGTTTTTTTAAAGAACAAAATCAAAATCCAAATAATACGAACTCTCCCCCATGTTACAAAGCAGATATACAATTTCCATCAATTAAATCATACAGGAATGGGATTTTAAATAGCTGTGTCTTTCTGGGTAGTTAAAGAACCTATGTGGGTTTTTCCTATCATATATTTTGGGCCAAGTAATAGGATTTCAGGCATTTGTGACACAGACTCTGATGATTTCTAAAGGAATTAAATGTGTCCCTCATCCCCAGGCACTCATTGGCCATCTCCTGCTGCCAAGGGAAAAGGAATCCCACACTCCTCCTCCCTGGACTTACCTCTGTTCTTGTTAGGCTCAGTATCACAGAATCATGGAATATCCTGAGCTGGAAGGGACTCACAGGGATCAAGTCCAAGTCCTGGCCCTGCACAGACACCCCAACAATCCCACCCTGTGCCTGGGAGCATTTTTCAAACCCTTCTTAAACGCAGACAGTCTTGGTGCTGTGACCATTCCCTGGGGAGCCTGTTCAGTGCCCGGCCACCCTCTGGGGGAAGAACATTTTCCTGATATCCAGCCTAAACCTGCCCAACTCAGCTTCAGGTCATCTCCTCAAGTCCTGTCAATGTGATTTTGAGAGCAGTGACTGTTTCTTGTCCATCACAGGAGTCCACAGCAGCCTGCAAAACAGGGAGGGCTTTGACTCTGGCCTGTCAGAAAACATCAGTCACTCACACATCAGCGCTGGGAATCAGGAGACATCAGGATAATTAAGGGAAAAAAGCCCATAAAACCCCGCTGTCAGAATCATTTCCATACTCTTAACTGAAGAAGGCTGCAGGAGGGGAATTTCAGCATTAGCTCTTCATTGCCATCTTCTGGGAGGCAAGTGACCTGGGTGGGTGGAATGCTGGGGGATTTTCCTGGTATCTTTGTGATATAACCATGAAAACACAACAACTGGGCTCGCAATGGGATATTGGGAAGGAATTCTTGGCTGTGAGGGTGGTGAGGCCCTGGCACAGGCTGCCCAGAGAAGCTGTGGCTGCCCCATCCCTGGAAACGTCCAAGGCCAGGTTGGACGGGGCAACAACTTGGGATAGTGGAAGGTGTCCCTGCCCATGGCAGGGGTTGGAAGTGGATGATTTTTAAGGTCCCTTCCAACCCAAACCATTCCAGGTGATTCTGTCAACACAGAGGGGTCTTACCTGGCTTTCACAAAAACTGAGCTTCCCTAATTTAGGCTATTATGGAGCTGTGAAGGTATCTCCAGGCTCCAGAGATGGCCCTGCAGGATTAGGCCCCCTCTGGATCCCAACCTGTGTGTCCCAGGATGCTTTTCCAGTGTTGGGCACACACTGGGGCGGTGTGAAGTCGTTTTGGGAAGAGCCAACCCCCATGCCAGGGAAAGGGGAGGGAGTCCACGAGCGGTCACCATCCCCCATCAGCTGCTGGGAATTGACATTTCAGCTGCTGGGAATTGCCATTGCAGCTGCTGGGACTTGCTGTGACCATTCCATGTCCTTGGCCAGCTGGGGTGGGGCCCGCTCTGGCCCCGGCAGGATATATAAAAACAGTTGTTTTGGGGCAAAACCTCCCCCTGTGAAGACACCCCAGGTAGGACACACTGGCCCCTCTCCTCAGGTCCCCTTGGGTGAGCTGAAGGTGCAATTTCCGCACCAGTTTCAACCAAAGAGGAGGAAAATCACATGATTTTTGATAATATTTTTTGCTCCTCTAAAAAGAAATTCATCACCCAGGATGTAGAATATTGCAGCTTAATTAAATCCTAATTAAGCATCTGAAGTGGTCGGTGCTTGATATTTCTGTAATGCATTTGGCTGATTATTATAGTCAATTATGGTGATTATTAATTATTAGATTATTTTGTATTATTTTTAAAAGGTAGTTGGAATCTGCAGCAAGGAATGATGGTGGAGAGTTCAGGGCTTCCAGGAGGCATAGATGGCTCCTTAGATCTTCTGTAAAGACATTTTCGAGGGCTTATTCCCATTTTTTAAGCTACAAAAATGACGATTATTTGAATAATTAAAGCTTCTGAGTGTTTATTTTCAGAGAAATTGAAAAAGCTTCAGTTATTTACACCTATCTGAAAGAAAATATGTGATAATTAACTAAAATTGGCCATTTTAGTCATTGAGTGACTTGCTGGGAGCACGAAGCACTGCACTGGATGGGCTGCCAGGAAGAAAGTTGACTCCATCCCAGCCAGACCCTGCAGGGTTGTTCCAATAAAAATTGAAAAAATTCTAAATGGAAATAATGGTGATTTTGTGTGTGTAGCAGTGTTACTTAAAAGTAATAAAAGGGACCTATGGAAAGCTTGCTTATACTATAAAACTTAGATAAAATTTTGAGGAAGTTAATTAAATTTCTTCTTTTTTTTAATTTTTGACCCTCAGGATGTGTTTGATTTAAATACAGGAGTCTTCACTGGAGCTAGTGTACGCTATCAGTGCAGCTGAGGGATAAAAAATAGCAATAATAATCTAATTATTTTAAATTTCATAGTCATAAATGGATTTTCTCAATCTTATGCTGTGTGCTTTCTAATTTATCTTTCCTTAAAATTTATTCTTTCTAAAGATTTATTATAGAATATTTATAAACGT
This sequence comes from Ptilonorhynchus violaceus, assembly GCA_013397565.1. NCBI lineage: Eukaryota > Metazoa > Chordata > Aves > Passeriformes > Ptilonorhynchidae > Ptilonorhynchus > Ptilonorhynchus violaceus. The sequence continues at coordinate 15,915 of VZRJ01000016.1, forward strand.
TGCATAAATGGCAATTTTTATTAGCAAATTGCAGCTTATATATCACAAATAGTGTTTGTTCTGGGTGATGACAAATGCAGATTAAATTAATGACTTCTTTCTGATTTTTTTCTTAGCACCTCTTGTATTTGGTGGCTCTGAATTCAGCCATGAAGATCTTTTCCCTTTTTTTTGCTGTTCTCCTCTTGATGCTCCAAGGCACTTCAGGTAAGAGTTAAATAAAATCTAAGAGAGTGCAGAGGGAAAATTGTGAGTATGGGAAAAAAAAGTAGAAATAGAAATAGACATGTAGAAATAGGAATAGGAATAGAAATATAAAAATAGAAATAGAATTAGAAATAGAAATAAGAAGAAATAGGAATAGGTATAGGAATAGAAATAATGGAAACAGAAATAGAAAGAAATAGAAATAGAAATTAAATGGGGTTTAGTCCCTTTTGCCCATGTCCAACCAGTGCTGCCAGTGTGTGGGGCACACTTTGGCTGTGACCAGACACCAACTGGGCCCATTGGATGCACCGAACCCTCCCAGTTTGCCAAAAAAGGGAATTTAATGGTGTGGACGTGGCCAGGCTGCAGGTAGACTGGAAGATGGCTGCCATGCTGTAACCTGGATTGTTCTTGGTCTTCCTTGGGAAGGAAAATCACGACTCTGGGTTGTTTTTTTTTTTAATTCTGCCCAGGTTTCCTGCGTGCCCCCCACACCGAGGTGCAGTGCAGACAGGCCGGGGGGGTCTGCGCCAGCGACCGCTGCCCCCCGCCCCACACGAGACCCTTCGGGCACTGCCAGCAGGGAATTCCCTGCTGTCGGACCGTGGTGAGTCTGGGATTTGATGGATCACACACCCACAGAAGGGTTTGGGTCGGGAGGGACCTTAAAAGTCATTACCATGGACGCCTTCAACGAGATCCGGTTGGTCCAAGCCCGGTCCAACCCGACCTGAAATGTTTCCAGGGATTTCTCGAGGTTTATTACTCACTTATTACCCATTTTCATGCATCCAGTCTGTCCTTTAGATGCAAAACTCCAACAGCAAAAGTTCATCTTTACACTCAGATGTAGGATTTCCTGAGGATTTCCTCACTGCTTCCCTCAGTACCATTAAGGATGAGGCTCAAGGGCCTCGTGGGAAAGATCACAGTGAAATCTCTTTGGCAGAGAGAATTAATTAGCCAGAAATGAACTTTTTTCACTGCTGTTCCCATTGGCTGGTTCAAGCTGCTCATAATGAGTAGTCCTGGCTTCAAAGGACATGTCTCTCCATGTGCTGTCCTGAGAGCTGGGATTTTGGGATCAGGTTCATGGGAAAAACCTGCATGTTCCACCTTGCAGAGTCTGCCTGATCTCATAGTTGGAAGAACAGCCTGGAAGTCACACTATTCTGGAAGATTCTTTCCTCCAGTTCCATAAATCTCTTCTAGACAAAACCAAAATATTTGCTGAACCTGGTCTAGTGAACGATCTCCATGGCAGGGGCTTGGCATTGGATGGTCTTTAAGATCCCTTCAAACCAAAATAATTCTGTAATTCTGTGATTAATTTACTTTTTCCCCCTCAAATTCCTTACTGGAATCCTAAAGTTCACCCCATATCTTTACTCCAATGTGGAACTGCAAGAAAAAACGTCCCTGAAGATTTACACTCTGCCTCCACTGATTCTAATATTTCATTTTCTGTTTGCTTTTTTGCTGTAAAACGCTGCAGACGCTCTTATTTTTGGAGGCTCTTACTAAAACTTTGTTCAATATTAGTAGCAAGAGATGTTAAAAGCAAAACATGAGCAGCAGAAATTACTTTCCATACCAGAGGTTCCAAGATGAGTAGGAACCTTCAGGTACAGAGAGTGATCAATTCATTAAGTAAAAATACAAATTAAGTAAAATTAATTTATTTATTTAATTTACTTAAAATTTATTAAAGTAAAATAGAAAACCAATTTATTATTAAAATTCAGCAGCAGCAGGACTGTGAATATCCTACCAAGCACTGAAGAGCTGGATCTGGGAATATCAGCCCTTGATGCTCATTCAATCTCTCCTGTGCTTTTTATTTAAATCCTTTTCTGTATAAGTCCAAAATTTGAAAGGTTTTTTTTCCCTTTTTTGCAGTATGATTAGTGACCACTGACACCTCAGATGGGCTAAGCAGAGCTTCTGGCAGTTGAAGAGATGCATCATCCCATTGGAAAATCTGGAATTTCGAGCAGAAAATGTGCATTTAGCCCATACATGCCCACACCACAACACAAAGAACAGAAAGAGAACAAACTCCTTCACAACCAGCCTTGATGACCTGAAGAAACTCCAAAGAAATTCTTGAACCACCCAGAAAAACCCAATATTTTTCATTTTTTAAAATGTTTTGCTGTTGAAATTTTATTGTGTCAACCAACACAATATTTTGTTGTGCCAATCTATCCCAGAGGGGTCACCAACATACGGGAGTCTGTGCTCTTGAGAGGAAGAACAACAACTTCTTTTGGCCCTCAGAACAGCTATTCTTTATTTTATTTTTCTTTTGGAGTCAGCAATAATGTGAGTAAAGCCAGAAGTCCCCAGCAGACACTGAACATTTGTATTTCATAGGCTACACATCTCAATAAATTTTAATAAACTTGCTCTGGGAAACTTGTGTTTGATCCCTATTCCTGTGAGGAATAACCTCCTTATCCTGTGAGGAATAACCTCCTTATCCCTGTGAGGATTCACCTTGCTGGGTGTTTTTGCTGGAGGGTCTCACCTGGAATCAGTGTGAGACATGCCTCATGGTAAAATCCAAGAAAAGGGGAGGAAAACAAATCCATGTGGTGATAGGAACATGGCCTGGTCCTATTCATCATTAAGTTGATCAAGAATAACTTCAAAGCCAGGGTGGACGTGGCTTGGAGCAACCTGGGATAGTGGAAAGTGTCCCTGGCCACGGCTGGGGTGGAACTGGATGATCTTTAAGGTCCTTCCCAACCAAAACCATTCCATGATTCTGTGATTCTTCAAACCCACTGTGATTAAAGCTGGGAGGCTGGAACCAACTGGTCACGTTGAGTGCCTGTGTTGGTCCTGAAACCTTCCAGCAGCTCATGGCACGGAGAGCACGGATACCTGGAGTCAGCCCTTGTCTCCAATCCTTGTGGCCTTAGCATTAGGAATGTTAGGGATGGGGAAAGGAAGGAAGGGATGAGTCTATACCTTGGTGCTGAGAATCCAGACTGATGGAGACAGACAGAGCAGGGCAGGGGAAAACAATTTGACCAGTTTAGGATCCAGAGAAATAAAATTCCATGAAGATGATACTAGACTAAACAGAGACAGTGGGAGCAGAATCATGTGAATGTGGTGAGGCAGTTTCAAGCTCTAAAAATATTGGCATTCTGCCATCCTGGGGTTTCCCTGTGTTGCCATTCCCAACATTTCAGGCTGGGCTAGCAGAAGGCTGATCCTCTGTCCTGAACCCCAGCCCGGTGCCCTGGCCTGGAATGGCAGCATTAGGAATGAGCTCTAGTGCTTTCCCAATTATAAATATATAAGTTGCCACACAAATCACTGCAACACAGGGTGATTTAACAGGACTTCATGACACATGGACTTAATTTGCTTAAATAAAATTCATTTACAGGCTTATTTTTATAGAGAATAAGAAACAACAAAACCCATCCTGACATACATGAGCAAGTCTCAGCAACGTGGTTTCCCAAGAACTTGCTTTTATTAGAATCGAAGCGGCAAATATCTTTATTGAGGTACAAGAACTCCTCCTCAGTTCTTCCTGTGCTCCTGAGGGCCTTCATCCCCATGGGAAAGGCTCCCCAGGGCACCGAGGACAGGATCCATTGATGTCAAAAGATGGGAGGTGTCTCAGATGTCCAGAGCTCTTGCCTGAGTGGTCAGTGAGGTGTCAGATTTAGGAACTGGGTGTCCTGCAAAGAAAAGTCAGGTGCTCGGCTCATCCATCAAGTGAATAAATTATACCCTGACACCTCAGACTGCTGGAGACACAAGGGAACACGTCGGGTTAAAGACAACTGGAGACCTTTGTGAGCTGGACCTGTGTTCAGCCATAAGACAACCCAGATAAAACGCAGGATGTGGCTGCCACCTCCCAGCACACACCACAGCTACTCAGCTGTGGCTGCTGATGGTCCAGAATGCCAGGGACACCTTCCACCTCCAAGCCCTGTCCAGCCTGGCCCTGGACACATCCAGGGATGGGGCAGCCACAGCTTCTCTGGGCAACCTGTGCCAGGGCCTCACCACCCTCACAGGGAAGAACTTTTTCCTAATATCCAATCCACACCTACTCTCAGATTGAAATCATTGTCCCTTGTCCTGTCACTCTTGTAAACAGTCTCTCTTTTTCTCTGGAATATTTCAACCCCACAAGGTTCTACCTTTTTGTTACCACGCACAAACCCCAGCAATTTAGCAAGTGATTTTTAGAGGGTGTAGGAGGCTGGAAAAGGGGCTCTGATGCTGGAAAAGGGGGAAAAGCCCAGTAATTCTGTTTGCTGCTGGTGCAGCAGCGTTTCCCTGGAGCAATTCCTCTTACCATTTGCAGCATTTCAGCTTCCCACCACGGCAGGTCCCGATGTCAACCAGAGGAGCGGAGCACGGCACGAAGGAGCAGGAGCCCCGGTTCTGACGGCACGTGAGGGTGTCAGTGGTGTCCTGGCTGTAAGCTGCCAAAAAAGCAGGGGAAATTCGTGTTTGTTTGTCATGGCAGGGGATTGGAGAGCTGAGGCAGCAGATTTACCTGGCACGGTGTGTGGGGTTTTGTCATCAAGTTGGATTCTATCCCTGATTTGAAAGTCATGCCAGCTTCATTCTAAATCAGATCCACTGCATTTCAACCACTTTGTCCCAGTGGTTCTCAAGTCCTTTCTCCTAATCACTTATTATTCAAGGGTTACATGGTTTTGATGTCACTCAGCTGAATTTAAAGCTACCATTAGACCTTGGTTTCCCTTGTCTCTTAAAGTCCTGTACTGTTTTATGTATATAAGCTTTATGAAGAGATAGAAAAAAACCTGTGGCCCCTTCCTAGAAACTCTACTGGAAACCAGCCCTGCAGTCATCTCAGGGGTCACAGGGTTTTTTTGACATAAAGAATACATTTTCTTGCAAAAAAATGAAAAAAAAAAAAAAAAGAAAAAAAAAAAGTCCAAGAAAGCAATCCCAAATCATGTAGCACAGGCTTTGTCTCAAGCTCCTGCTAGTGCCTGGATTTGGCCTAAGTGGTTCTACATTTCCTCTTTGAGTAGACAGGCATTTGATGGTCTAGGAAAGCAGGTACAGATCTGAGACTACTGCAAACCAAATTGAGACAAACTGCTCCAAAGACTCCCAAATAGCCTGGAATGGTACATGTGCTCTAAACCCACTTAATGCATGTGGACAATACAGAGTTCAGGCAAAGACCAACAGTCAGGATTACATTTTTCAAAAGAAAAATTATGAGGTTTTCTAATCCTGAATGCACAGTCAGGCAGGGCATGCGGGTGAGAATGTGGGAAGAGAAAGCTCTCAGGTTGCAGGGTTGCATGTCAAGTATCAGTCTAAGAATTGCCTCAATAGAATCCTCAGGAAACTGTTTAGGTTGGAAAAACCCTCCAAGACCATCGACTGCAACTCGATGTTCAGTGTTCCCCAGCACTGCCAAGGCCACCACTGACCCACATCCCCAGGTGAAACATTCACATGGCTTTTAAATCCCTCCAGGGATGGGGAGTTCACCACTGCCCTGAGCAGCTATGCCAAGGATGGACAACCCTTTCCATGAAGAACTTTTTCCTAATCTCCAAACTAAACCTGCCCTGGTGCAACTTGAGGCCATTTCCTCTTGTCTTATTTGTACCCTGGGAGCATGGGTACCCTCTGCCTGCCCCCTCCTGTCAGGGAGTTTGGAGAGCCACAAGGTTCCCCCTGAGCCTCCTTTTCTCCAGGCTGAGCCCCTTTCCCAGCTCCCTCAGCCGCTCCTGCTGCTCCAGCCCCTTCCCCAGCTCTGTTCCCTTCCCTGGACACGCTCCAGCCCCTCCAGGTCTCTCCTGTCAGGAGGGTCCCAGAGCTGCCCCAGCACTGGAGGTGCCCCAGCAGTGCCAGCACAGGGGCTGGGCACTGCCCTGGCCCTGCTGCCACCCCAGAGCTGGGACAGCCCAGGGGCCATTGGCCTCTTGCCCACCTGGGCACACCTGGCTCATGCTCACCAGCACCCCCAGGTCCTTTTCCAGCTTTCCAGCTGCTCTTCCCCAGCCTGTGGAACTGCAGGGGTTGTTGTGACCAAGGTGCAGGACCCAACACTTGGCCTTGTTGAACCTCATGTAATTGCCCTCAGCCCATGGATCCAGCCTGTCCAGACCCCTCTGCAGAGCCTCCCTGCTCTCCAGCAGATCAATACTCCAACCCAACTTGGTGTCACCGAATTTGCTGAGGTTGCACTCAACCCCCTTGTCTGGATCATTCAGAAAGATGTCAAACAGGACCAGCCCCACTTCTGAGCACTAGGGACACCACTGGTGATAGCCCCAGCTGGATGTAACTCCCTTCCCCACCACTCTGTGGGCCCAGCCATCCTGACAGTTTATAACCCACTGAACAGTGCACCCATCCAAGCCAGGAGCAGCCAGTTTCTCCAGAAGAACTCTGTGGGAAATGGTGTCAGGGCTTTACTAAACTCTAGCTACATACCTAATCCACTAAATGGGACACCTTGTCAGGAGATCAGGCTGGCCAAGCAGGGTCTGCCCTTCATGAGCCCGCCCTGGCTGTGCCTGATCCCTGGTTGTTCTGTCCATGCCACATGAAGGCACCCAAGATGAGCTGCTCCAAAACCTTCCCTGGCACCAAGGTCAATGCAGGAGCATCCTTTTTTTCCCCATCTTGTCATCATATGCCAGAACGAAACCATCAGTATGGCTATCAAGGACCTTGACTCAATGGCTGGAAGATTAGGGCTATGACCAGGGAAGGGGAATTCTAATACAAAAGTCGTGGATTCCAGGAGCACAGAGGTAATCTGACCCCGATGAACTTCTCTGCACGTGCACCCTTTCAACCTCCATCTTTTCCGCCTTACCTGGAGCAGCCTGGAAGAGGAAGAAGAGAACAGCGACGAGGAAGAAAAGGATTCTCATGACTGGCAGCTGGCAGCAAGGCAGCTCTGGCAGGTGTGGAGGTGGCACTGGTGTGAACAGAGGCTGTCTGAGACCGAGCACAGGCGCTGCCTCTGCTTATAAAGGCTCAGGGACGGGACAAGGTGGGTGGAGGAGTGGCTGCCTGGAGAGCAGGGAGGTCGTTGCCCCGTCTCCATGGAGATTGGTGATGTAGGAAGGTGTTGCAACCTCGCACGTTTGAAGATGCCTGACCTGGGCCGTGAGCACGTCTCGCCAGCTGACCTGTGCCGGCCGGTGGGCTGCGCCCGGGGAGGGCACGGGATTGGAGCAGGAGGGAGGTGGGTTCCTGTGATCCTCCAGGCTGGAAACCGTGCGGAACTGATGGAGCCCCGTGGCTCTTGGCCACGGTCTTGTGACAGCCCGTCCTACCCCCGGCCCCCAGGCAGGGTGAGCAAAGGAGAAAACTCCTCCTTGAAGATGAGAGCGTGGAGTGACAGGGCAAGGGGCGATGGCTTCAAGATGAAAGAGAGAGGGTTTGGATGAGATATTCAGAAAAATGTCTTCACTCTGAGGGCAGTGAAACAATGGCACAGGTTGCCCAGAGAAGCTGTTGGTGCCCCATCCCTGGAAGTGTCCAAGGCCAAGTTGGACCAGGCTTGGAGCAATCTGGGATAGTGGAAAGTGTTTCTACGCAGGCAGGGGCTTGGAAATGGATGAACTGTCCCTTCCAGCCCAAACCAGCCTGTGATGATGAAGATGAATCCAGGAAAGGATCAAAGATTTAGTCCTTGCTAGGGCTGGAGATTTAGGGCTGCAACAGAAGGAGGCAGGGTAGGGCTGAAAGGGTGGGTATTCCCCCTCCTGACTATGAGATTGGCAGTTGCTCCAGTCTCCCAGTTTTTCCACCGTGGTTCAGAGCTCAGTCACTCTCTGTATCTTATATTTGTGGTTTTAGCCATGGATTTGTACCAAACATCAAAGAAGAAGTCATTAAACCGAAAGAACTGGAAGTGCCACTTTACCATTCCCAATTCCCACCAGCAACCCCTAAGGTCTGTCCCAAAAATGAGGTCATGGCTTGAACCTTCTTCCCAAGTCCAATCTGCATGGAGTGTCTAAAACTGCTCATTCTTGCCCAAAATGATGTTGGTTTAATGACATTTTCCCTTGCTGCCAGTCACCTTCCTGGACATGGTTGTGAAGAGACTCACATCTCTGATTTCACAGATTCAGCATATCAAGTCCACTTGTGTGGACTCCCCATGTCTTGTCACCTTCTCCACATCTCTCATCACCTTGTAACCTATTTCTGTATCTGAAAATAAATTCTGATTTTTTTTTTTTCATTCATGTGAAGGTCCAGCCGTATCTGAGTTGGACCAGAGGAAGCGTCAGCAGAGCTTTGTACAGGTCTCTTAATCCTTGTGCTTGTCACCAAGAAATGCCACTCCTCAGACAAAGGAGAACTTCAAGTGCACATTTTTTTTCAGGGAAACAGGACAAGTCAAGAATCATTAGTGATTAGTGACCCAAGTAACGAGGGTGATTAATTATTTACTGCTTCAGAGAGAGCAGCAAACTGAAACGATGGAGAGCAAGAGCAGGGGGTGAGCTCTGAGTGCACACAGAGGGCAGAGAGGTCTGTGTCTGGTGAACTGGCTGCTGCAAGTTGGGTGTAGGGTGTGAAAGTGCTTCAGTCTTGTTAAAAAAACCACATTAATTCAGTGTATCCAGCCTAAGATTTTAGAAACAAGCAAAAATGTTCTTATGGACGGGTGAGGAGGTTGAAGAAGGGCAAGAGGACACAGGTGGCAAAGCAAACAAATTCCCATCTGTGCTTCCTGAAGCCCACATCCTTGAGGAACATGAGGAGGAAATGGACCTTCAGACCTTTGCCAGGAGCTATGAGAGCTGGGGTGGGCAGTGCAGGTTTAGGGAGAGGCCCTGTGTTTTCATACACATTGTTGAGGCAGAGGCACAGGCTCTAAAATGGTCTCTTGTTGTTACCTCTCCTGTTTTCCTCCTGGACATATAAAAAGAAGTTTCAAGGAGTCAGGCATTTATATTGAAACACTCTGTGCCTGTGTGTGCCTGGAATTTTATTTTAAGGGGGTTATAGGAAACACCGACCATCTCTGATTCCTGATTTGTGATCGAGGACATAAACAGAACCCCACAGCTCAAGCCACCCTGAGCACCTGCCCAAGCTTTCAAACAGGCAGCCCATCCACCTGCACCCTCAGCTTCACTTCTGGAAAGACAAAAAAAGGGGAAAAAAAGTGCAGTCCATGATCATAAAACATGGACAGATGTAAGGAAACCATCACGGGTGAAGCTTACGTGTAAAAGGATTTAATAGACAAGGAAAAAGTGCTTTTCTACTCCTTGCATAATCCCCCTCCTGCCTGTCCCAGGCAGCTGGAGGGGCAGGGGTGTTTATTTTGGGGGGTGAGGCTGCTGAGCAAACCCTGCTGGGGTTGGCCCTCACTGTCACACTTTGTTCAGTGCTCTTTGGAACCAAACAGCGTCAGGGAGAGGGAAGGAAAGGGGGAATAGCTCCAACCTCCTCAACTTCCTCCCCCAGCTCCAGCTGGAGAGTGGCTGCACTGCTTGTCCCGGGTCCAGGCTCCCTCCATAGAAAGGTAAATTCACCTGGGGTTGATAACAGCTCCCTTGAAGGCTTCTTGGCACTGGGGAAAGGGAGCCTGGATAAGGTGCTCCATTTCTTGCTGCTTCTTGAGGACCAGGAGAAGATGCTCCAAAGAGTCTCCAGCAAGCAGAGAAAGCATCAAAGCTGTGACTGACAGGAAGAGCTGTCTTAGAGTTAATATTTGATCTGGCAGCCAAGCAGTGGGTGGGGGATTTTGTATGGGACCTGTCCTTTTGAAAGAAAATCCTTTTGTGACCCAGAAAGAGTAAATTCATCTGTTTGGCTCGCTGATCCTTCAGTGAGCTTGGGAAATCTGTCTTTACACCTTGGGAAATCATCACCTGTGGAGTGTATTCTGGACTGAGGGGAAAGGAGTGCAAATGCCTTCGGATATGAAAGAGATTCCCTGCTTTAATTGTAACTAATCTGCCTGACCAGAAGGCGAGAATTAACTTAGTGACAATCTCCTCTGGTCTAGGAGAAAATTAACAGAAGGAAGCAAGAAGTGGTGTTGAATTCCTCTGTCCCAAAGTTAAATGCATGGGAAAAATGGCAGTGAGAGAGAGGCACGAGTGTTTGCAGACACAGCGGACAGTGGGCAGAGGGTACACGAAGTTCGTTCTCCTTGACAGAGCACTCAGTAAGGGCTGCTCATGCAGAAAACTGATTTTCAAAGGGGAAACTCCAGCCTCAGTGACTGAAGTGCCTGTCCAAGGCCAGTCATGGGACCATCCCCAGTCCGTGTCCTTGCCGTGGTACAGAGCTGTGAGGGGGATAAGTCACTGATGGCAAATGTTTGGAAAGCCCATATTCCAATCACCACTTTGAAAACTGATCTGTTCTTCAGGTCCTCAAGGACGAGGTTTTCTGAGGTCCTGCATTAGCTTTGGAAGGTGAACATGAACCAAAAGATCTCTTTTCTCCCATAGTTTGAACACTATCAAAGACTTTGGTTCCAGCTTCCACCCCTGCCAGGCCTCCAAGGGAAAAGCAATGGTGTCCTAGGAGAGAAATTCTCAATAGACATGGAATGAGGAACTTCTTGGGAAGAGCTCTCAGTGGCCAGTGCTGGAGAGAGACAGGCCAGAAAACTGGAGTGGGAGAAGCAGGTTCCTGTAGGGCCTTCAGCATAGGGGAGCTGTGAGAGCCATCCCACATGAGGCCAACCCCATGCTCCACTCGGGGTCATGGGGACTGCAGGGGTGAGATGGACACTCAAGGGGCTCCACAGATGTTGGGCACAAAGGGAAGAATGGGCCTGGAGTGAGGGTGGCTGCTGGGGGGAAATGCCAGACCTTGATGGACATAAGGTCCAGCACCCAGAGACAGAAACGGAGACAATCCCCTTTGGAGGAACACCTCTGTGATTTACACGCTAGAGATGTTTTTCATCGGGGCAGGAGGGAAATCTGAGGCTCAGTCTGTTCTGAATTTACCCAGATTTAACACCAGAGGGTTTTTTCAGGATGTTGTGGTTTAACCCCGGCCGGAAACTCAGCCTCAGGCAGCCACTCACTTCTCCCCTGGGGAAAGAATCGGAAGAGCGAAAGTGAGAAAACCTGTGGGTTGAGACACAGACATCAATAGGTGAAACAAAAGCTGTGCCAGCAAAGCAGAGCAAGGAATTTAATCACCACTTCCCATAGGCAGGCAGGTTCCAGCCATCCCCGGGGGGGCAGGAATCCATCACGTGTAACTGTGACTTGGGAAGACAAACCCCATTGCTTCAAATGTCCCTCCCTTCCTTCTTCTTCCTGCAAGTTTTATTGCTGAGCATGAGCCATATGGTCTGGGATATCCCTTGGGTCACCTGGGGTCAGCTGTCCTGGCTGTGTCCCCTCCCAACTCCTTGTGCACCTCCAGCCCTCTCGTTGGTGGGGTGAGGAGCAGAAAAGCCCTCGACTGAGCCCTGCTCATCCATAACAGAAACATCCCTGGATTGTCAGCACTGTTTCCAGCACGAATCCAAACCATAATTCCAAACTGTGAAGTAAATCAAATCCATCCCAGCCAAAACCAGCACACAGGAGGAACTTGAGGGATGTAGAACAGATCATCAATGTCTGTTCTACAAGCTGGACGTGACCAGGTCATGGGCAGTGAGATGTCCTTGCTACAGTGTGTGCTTTAAAAGTTTAATTTCGTGACAGCCATTGAAAATAGGTCTGATATTTTAAAAAAGCAGTCTATAGATCACCCCAAATCTTCTTTCTGGGGATGGGTAGTTCAGAACCCATCACTGTGTTCATGAAGTGAGGTGTGTGTGTATATATTTTTTAATACATATATTTTATATATATATATATATAAAATTGCAATACTGCAGGTGTTTATTGGTTGCCACATTGTCATCCAATCACTCCCTATCAAGACTTGCCTGTACAGTTCTTCACACTCAACCTTCACTCTTGTCATCCAAAATCCTTTATTATCATCATCAAAACTGGCCGCTGTTTTAGCCATTCCCTTTTCCAAATCCTTTGGGAATATGTGAGACTGCACAGGCTCGCTTGTTTAAAAATACTGCATGATGAGTCAAAACCATGGAGGAAATTACCGTGAGTAACAACAAAGATCACAGGTATTGGTTTAAGAAGACATTTATTTTCGTGTGCGAATAAAATAACAGTATACATATTGCTTCACATCCTCCAAGAGCTGCACGGCCCAGAAGTGATTGAACATCCAAACACCCCTGCGAGGTAGGCTGGAATAGGCAGCCAAGGTGCCAAAGTGGCTTGTGTATTAAAAGCAAAAAAAAGGGAGTGACTTCAGCGAGGAAAAACCTGGATCTCCGGAAGCGGTGCGCTAACAGGACATGCCCTCTGGAAGCTTCTTTTAATGCTCATTTGCAGGAGGCTTTAGAGAGAGGAGGAATCCATCGAAATCAGCTCCTCAAGGCAGTGGAAATGTTGCTGGCACAAGGGCTCTGACCCAGGAAAGCCTTTTCTTCTTACTTTGCCAAAATCCTGCGACGATACAAAGGGTCTTGTTATTTTGCTGCACTTATTTTGTTATTTTGCTTTACCTCAACTCATTCTCTAAAAGCCTTAATAGCTGCTAATTACCTTTAAAATAAACCTACAGGGTGGGTTCAGCCTGTGGGTTTAAGAATCTACGTCCTCATGTGTGCTGGGTGTCCAGGCCTGCAGACATCCAGCCCACGAGAACTGTGGCCACTGGCAAAGCAGCGATACAACCACCAGAAATAGTATTTCTATTCAGCTCACCCCAAAATAAAGAGTGGGGATTTCATGTTGTTACTGAACACACAGGTCTAGTGCCATCTGAAGGGTTCTGGGGTATTTGCTTGGCCTGCAGACATCCATCTTTGCTGAAAATCAATGTTTTCCCTCAGAGCTCACTCAGCCAGAAACATTGATATGATTTTTAAATACTCCAAGGAGGATGAGCAGTCACAGAGATTGAGGGATCACATCACTCCTTTGTAAAACCATCTAATCATGGGTTGCTTCTGTTCCATTTACTTTCCTGAATTCCTAAGTGGATGCTTCCTTAGCATCTTAATCTCCTGGCAACAAACCTGTCCTTTTATTATTGGAGTGACTTGGGTTTCCTGAAACCACTGAGGATCCCCATGGGGGATGTACAAAACCCCTTTTCTAAAGCCATCTTATCACACTTTCTTCAGTTTCTGGGAGCCTTTAAACCCTGGTAATTCTATAAATAATGGAGTGACAGAATAAGGAATTCTGGAAAATTCAGGGATCTGAGCTCTCCCTTAATTTTGAACCAAGATCTGTCCAGTCACATCAGTGCCTGAGGCTATGCCTGAATATAATTTCTGGGATGAACTATGTCATCAGACCAGTCATCTTCATCAAAAGACACAGGAATTTCTCCTAATCTGGCACTGAATTTGGGGGTGTGAATGTCACTGCAGCTGGCAGTGATCATCTTGTGGCCACTAATGGAGAAAAACTATTGTAACAATTAAATGCCCAGGGAATATGCTTTACTCTAAGCTAAAGAGCTTTCCTCAAAAGCATGTTCAAACCCTTAAGGAAAGAAAAAAAATAAATCTAGCTATCAGAGAAACTTCAGGCTTTACTAGAAAGTGGCCTCCAAAGTCAAAAGGAAATGCACACCCAAGTCTCCACTCACTAACAAATTCACTCCTCTTCACCTTTCTAAGAGCTGTGCAGTGATGGGAGGAAGAAGAGATGGGGAGAGGATGAGGAGCAGAGTTCTGTGAACCCTTTTCCCCCTTTATATTTAAATTTTCTAGGTAAATTTGAAAATAAAAACCAGAGGGTGGATAAATTGTTTCCCCTGATGGGTATAAAAGCTATGAAGTATTTTCCTAATAATTTCTTGAAAGAACTTCTTTTTTTTTCCCCATCAAAATTTAAAATAAAGAGTAAAATACTTGGAATTCTTTGACATTTTGACCCTTCTGAACCCTCATAACTCCCATTCAAATGAATTTCCTCCCTAAACACACATCAGCAATATGCACGTGTTCCTCCTCCCGCTGGACCTTCCCACCGAGGGCTGCCCTGCAAGCCCCCCTGGAATTGCGCTGATAATTCAAAGAAACAGGGGATAAAACAGCAGGACAAAACGATTCCTTCGTCACTCACTTGGAGCAGCAGCTCAAGGTGCCCCCCTGGCAGGTCCCCGTGGCGGCGAAGGTGGGTGGGCACGGCCCAGCACGGCAGAATTTTCCCGCGCCCCTGCACTCGGCAGTGTCAGCAAAAAGAGGATCTGCAGAACCTGTGGGGAGCGGGAGGCGTTAAAATCTCAGCTTTCAGCCTGAAATGACGAAATGCAGATGTTCATCGTGCTGCTTTTTTAGCAAGAGTGGCACGGCGAGCACAGACGCTCCCGGTCCCATCCGCTGCACCACCCCCACGGCATCGGATTTTGCCTGTCAGTTGATGGTTGCTTTTTTCCCCCCTCCAATGAACACACTTTTGCTTACAAACCCTTTTGTTCTTTATAGGATTTCTGCTTCTCACCTGAAGTAGCTTGGAAGAGGAAGAGGAAGACAGCGAAGAGCAGGTAGAGGATCTTCATGGCTGTGAGTGGCTTGTGGACTGTGAGGTCCTGCAGAGCTCCTGGAAGGCCAATGGTGGATGGAGCTGGCTTGAGGGAGGGCTGGGAGAGACACCCGGTATTTATAGGGCCCGTGGGATTGTGCAAGTGTGACAAGTGAGGGCTTTGTCAATGAGTAACTCCATGAACCTCCTGGAAAGGGACAGGTTAGCCCCCTTAGCATGGGAGGGGGAACATGTTGCAATCCCCAAGGGTGAATTTCCACTTCGTGGTCTGTTAGGTAATGTGACCATCAGCCAAGCCCGACTGAGCTGCACCACTTTTCATGGATTTTGCAGACTCTTCCCAACACTGGCACTGGGATGGGTCAGGGGGTGCTGGGAAGTCTGACCATTGGAGTGGGGACCCAGCCTTGAGCCTGGATTCGTCACTCACTGACAGTTCACGTAATATTTTTTCTCCATCTCTCCATCCCTGTCACCAGGTGGATGATGTCAAAGGCGGAGGAAAGCATTGGGAAAGGCTTGAGATGATGCAACTGCTCTTTGTCACTTTTTAAACAGGTCTCAGGACAGTCTCACCCACTGCAGGGACTGACACAAAGCTCTCTCCCCCTTCAATCCTCACTCACAGAATCAGAGAATGGTTTGGGTTGGAAGGGACCTTAGAGATCATCCAGTTCCAACCCTCCTCCCATGGGCAGGGAAACCTTCCAGTAGACCAGGTTGCTCCAAGCCCCATCCAGCCTGGCATTTCATCCCGCGTTGTTCCCCACTGCCCTGACTTCAGCTTTATGTCACAAATTTTGACCTCCTTGCACGTAGTTCCTGTTTGTCCATATTAAAAACACATTAAAAAGTTAGAGTTCTGACACGAATATGTTCTGACACTAACACATCACTAATATTCTGTTACTGATATGTCTCTTTCCTTTTAAAGTAAACTGTTTCCTATATGTGCACAGGTTTGTGATGCAATGCCAATTATTTCCGCTCTTACTGCTTCGAAACGTTGGGAGAATGGGCTGATTCCACAAGAACCTTGTCTGACATAATGCCTGGAAGGGCAACATCTTCTGGGAGTTCAGATCATGATCCCTGTGGCTGCAAATCTTCTGAGAAGGGGATCAATGCAGGGAAGTTTCTTCTTCGTGAAATCCTGGGCTAACAAACAGGTTAAACCCTGTCCCAGCCCAGGTGTTTCTGCAGTTCCTACCTCTGACATTCTGGTTCGGTGCTTTGCTTCCTTATTACCTCGTTTGTGATATTTAACTCGGAGTTAATGGCATTTTTGTTCTAAGAATTGTTCGAAGGATGAAAACATTACCGAGGTTTATGTTTAATTTGCATGGTAATGGGTCAGACTGAGCAGCTGAGAGAGCAGCAACAAGGTGAGTTTATGCAGCAAATAACTGCAAGATAAACACTGATTTCCCTCTCCCACACATTAAATATAATTAACCAAGAAATGCCAAGTGCTCCTTTTTTTTTTTTTTTGTACCTTTGCCTTGGAAATGATCTTTTCCTTTCCCAGCAACTTTTCAGCTTTCCCCCTTTCAAATGGAGGAGAAAATTGATTTGTCACCCCTCTCTTTTCTCTTTCAGTGAGTTGTCAGTGGGACACCCTGATGGAGAGACAGACACCTGACCTGCAACACCAGTGTGAACAATCCAGGAAATAAACCCGTTTTGTTTTTATCAAGCCCCATAGAAATGTGAATTTCCCTCACCTGTCTTTCACACAGACAGAACAGTGTGGGGATGTTGTGCAAGTGAAAGCATGGTTTTTGAACACTCCTTTTTCCATAAGGCATTCCATAAGACATCCATGTTAGGGAGAAATCATGTTTTTCCCAAATAAAATCAGTGTGGCACTGGGGAAGGTCTTGATTACTTTTTGTTATGGCATTTGGTATTTCAATAGTGTCCACTCACTGTACTGTTTCCCACCTTTGGAACAGAGTGTATTATTAGAGTCAAATTATTCAAATTTCAGTGGTGTGAATTGCCCTGGCACTCAGATTTTGCTGAACAACTCCTTCCTTACAGAGGACGAACAGCCCTCTAGGAAATAAGGAAGAAGATATTTACAGTGATGGTGGTAAAGCACTGGCACAGGTTGCCCAGAGAGGTGTTGGATGCCCCTGGAAACAATCAAGGATGGAGCTTGGAACAACCTGGTCTGATGGAAGTTGTCCCTGCCCATGGCAGGGGGTTGGAATGGGATGAAATTTAAGGTGCCTTCCTACCCAAATCCTTCTAGGATTCTGTGATTCCACGATTCTATGAATGTCAGCAACACTTTGAGCCCTGCTGGCACAGGCAACCCGAAAATGTCATTCAGAGCAATAGGAAAATTCCATGACTTTGCTTTCTAACGCAAACAAAGACAGGTGCAAACTGGTTGCTTAAAACCGGGCAAAACTTGTGCGGAACAGCTGAGGAGCAGAACAATCCATGCAGCACAGCAGTGACCTGGGGCTGGAACAGGCAGCCTGTGCCTGGAGCTGCGTCCCACGCCAGCCAGGGCCAGGAGGGAGCCCTGGAGATCTCTGTTGAGCATTAACTTCCACACAGGAGCCGGGAATTCAAGGAGCTGCAGGTACCCACACCAGAGAAATCAAGCTCTCTAAGCAAAGAGGAGTAGGGGGACTTTGAAATTCGATTTTGCTGAATTTTGCCCCAGCAGCAGCTTTCCAAGTGTGATACTGCAAGGAAAATCTGAAATACTGAGTGGGGCAAACCTTTGCAAACAGCATTTCAAGTGGATTTCTCATTCTTCTGCAAGGCAGGGGTATCTCTTCTCTTCTTCCCTTCTTGTCTAACAAACCAGCCCCATAATAGTTCATGATGAGCACCATATATGATGTTATAAATTAGGGGTTTGCCTCAATATTTTCTCAAAGATGTTCCCTTAAGAGAAACTTAATAGCTAATGACTAATAAAAAACCCTCTAAGAACTTCTAGTTTTGAGAAAGGTCATTTAAATTGGGTACATGACTTTGGACACTGGCAAAACTTCATTTTACCATTTTAACTATAAGTGTTCCTTTAAAATTGCATAGGCACATGGTTATTTAAAAAAGCAGATGCTTATGTTCCATTAAAACCAAGTGCATGTTAGCACATAATCCAGTATTCTCCTGGCTTTCCTAATTATGGCACAAATTGTTGTACCAGAATCATAGAATCATGGAATGGGTTGGGTTGGAAGGGACCTTAGGGATCATCTCATTCCACCCCCTGCCATGGGCATGGACACCTTCCACTAGGCCAGGTTGCTCCATCTGGAACAACCTGGTCCAATGGAAGGTGGAACATCCCTGGAACTGTTCAAAACCAGGTTGGATGATGCTTGGAGCAACCTGGCCTAGTGGAAGTTGTTCCTATCCATGGAAGGGGGATGGAACTGGGTGGTCTTTAGGGTCCCTTCCAATTCAAACCATTCCATGATTCCATGTTTCTATCTTTTGGTGTCACCTTGCAAAGGGCACAATGAGAAGGGGAACATGAGGGCCAAGGTTGCTCCATCCATGGCAATTTATTAGTGGACATCCTCTAATGAACACACTTTGCTCTTCCACACAATATTCCCACATTATAATGTCACTTGTCATTAGAGTGGTTTGTGCCATCTCACGTGGGCTAAATATGTGCACAGGGCAGGTTTTGCCTCTGTTTTTCCGTGAGCCCTCACTGTGCCTGGTGACAGCTACAATGCTCCTCTGCTAAAGAAACACCTGAAACTTTTTAGAGGAAGAAAAGCACAGCAGGGCAGTTAATGAATCCTGGTGTGTGTGACATTTCCTGGTGTCACTGAGGGGGCACAAGGAGAGGCCCCTGTGCATGGAAGGTTCAGGGATGCTGGAGTGCTGGGGCCTGGGAACCTGGTCAATGATTACCTGCCCTTGGCTGCTTTGATCTCGGTCGCCTGTGCCCTCATGTTGCAACCCAGACAGCGAGTCCACATTAAACAGACACTTAAATGTCAGCACCGAGCATCAGCACGGACAATGAACTGTCCTCTGCACCTCTCAGCTCAAGGGGAACTCCTCTGTGGAGGGAGGGTGAGGAGGGATAATCATCAGGGTTTGAGAGGGAGGAGGAAGGCAGGATGTCCTGTGTGTTATGGAGAAAAGACTGGTACTTCTCTGGTCCTGATGATGAGTTCCTGATCTGTCACACAGCCCTGATGCTGCTGCTTTCCCTGGAAAAGGCTGAGGCTTCTGTGTGCATGGTATCCTACGGAATAACACAGAAGCCTGAATTTTTTAAGAATTATGGTGCAGTTGATGACAAACTAAAACACCAGAAGTGTCTTCATTAGACACTGAGCAGTGTCTAAATGCTTCCCTCTGTGCATCACTTCAGTGCCTGTTCCTGTGGTGTTTTGGGTAGGTTCTGTTGACTTTGGCACCGTCATCATCAAAAATGGAATCACTGGAGCTCCACAGGTTCTTGTTAGGTAGGAAGCTGCTACTGCTGCAGCCACAGGAATTGGATTCATATATATATTTATATATATAATCAGTCAGGTCAGCATGGCAGTGACCTTCCCCTTGTTTTCATCTGTAGTAGACAACTCTGCAGTGCCTGCTACATCCCAGATCACTTTACAACTTGCTGAGCTGCAGCTAATTCAGGTAGCAGAGTGTGAGCAGTGATTCAGCTGGACTCTCTGTGCCAGGATGTGACCACTGAAAAGTGCTCATCCACAATATTAAAATCCAAATTATTAGAACAGCCTTCACAGTTTTGGCCTCTGCTAGCCCACTGCCAGAAATTCCTGGGCTGTCTCAATGATTAGTCCTGGCTAGGAGCTATTCCAGCAGGAAGCCTGATGTGATCACCTTGGATTGGCAGCCAAGATGTACAATATGGATGTGGTCAAATGATGCCAGAGGATCTCAGGACCCAGAGAAAGGCACTGTTACAACTCCAGAAGCTTTCCAGACTGTGTATATATCCCAGGTTGCTCCAAGCCCCATCCAACCTGGCCTTATAAACCTTTAAAAAACAGGTAAAAGCAGCCACCTGGAAGACTCACTTAAAATAATTAACTAGATACTTCAATTTACTTAATTACTTCATTTCTAGCCCTCTGGAAAGCAGCCCACACTTTGTGAGGTCAATACCCTGGACAAAGCCCAGTTGTGCAAGCCATGATGTCATCAAGCATGTCACCAATTCCCAACGAGCCACTCTGGGCATTGTGTAATGCAGGGGATGGAGCTGGGGGTGGAATTTGCTTTCTCCAATCCGGTGGGCCATGTCTGCTGGGGATGGGAAGATGCAGGTTCTGGTTTAAGAAAAATTTCAATTAATTTTTTGCTAAAACTACACCCTTTGTTGAAAACACTTTATTAGATGATTGTATTATTGCTTAGAGTCATAGAGACAGGACTCTAAGCATCTCCTGGATATCTAGTATCCCTTAAATATCTCCTTGAGATAAGCATAAGGGTGGTGAGGCCCTGGCAAAGGTTGCCCAGACAAGCTGTGGCTTCCACATCCCTGGAAGCGTTCAGGGCCAGGTTGGATGGGGTTTGGAGCAACGTGGGATAGTGGAAGGTGTCCCTGCCCATGGCAAGGGGTTGGAAATGGATGATTTTTGAGGCCTTTTCCACCCCCAAACCATTCCATGATTCTGTGATCTATCAGATGAATCTCAGGGAGCACCATCTAAATCTGCTCTCTGCCTCTCCCCTTTCATTTCACCTCTTTCATTTCACCGCTCCGTCCATGGATATTGTTTCCCCTCCATGCTGGTCCCAGTGCTGCGAGATGAGGCTTGTTCCACCTTACCTGGGGGCCTAGGCTGACCTGCAGAGCCCAGCATGGAAGAATCCCTCAAAAGGACAGGGAAGTCACTGAGCTGTTAATTTCTGATCTCCCTTCCTCACAGACGCATCGACAGGGCATCAACCACCCTGATTTTCATCTGCTGAAGTTCACAAAACGTTCACGATGATTTTCAGTGATCCCCAAGCCCCCTCTGCATAAAGGTCTCCGCAGAGCCACACAGGGCCAATAGCTCCTGCTCCCCTGTGCATGACTTTTCTGGAAAACCACGCCCTGAACAGCAGCACCTCACCCCCCTCCTTCAAGGATGGGATTCCTCCTGCGTAATGAGCCAGACACCTCAAGGAAACAGACCTTTGGAAAGGCCAAGGCTTCCCAGCAGCGTGAAGGGCTGCATTTCTCAAGAGTCACCTGCGCATTTTTCACTCCCACGCCTTTGCTGGGGGTGTAAAACATAGATTAACCCACCCTTTTCCCCCATTTCCAGCCCTCCAGAGGGGCAGTGAGGTTGAGTTTGTGGGTGTGGGTGCAAAGGTCCTTTACAGCCCAAACCACTCTGTGATTCTGAGGCAACAAGGATGGCTGGCCACATCCTTCTGTTAAATTCCTTCACCCTCCGGAACAAAGTGGCTGGATTAAAACTACTGGAAGTGGTTCCTAGCCCATGCCAACCCCTAGCTGTGCCCAGGGAGAGCTTGGGTCAGTGCCAGTTGGCCTGGGCCCAAACTGTGCCCAATTTAGCTGATATTACAGAGCCAGCTCCTGCTCCTCTGCCCCTACACTCTTTTACTGCCAACATGGACACGATGCTGCCCCAGGGAATTTTGCTGTGGATGTTCTCACAGGAAAGGGTAGATTGAGTTTTTCCTTCTCTCCTTCCCCTCCACTCACTCCTCCTGCCCCAGGACACTCAGCAGTTATGCTGGTACATTATTTGGACCAAAGCTGTTGCAATCACACCAAAAGTAAGTGAAATCTTGGGCTTTTTCCCTGCAAACTGATTGGCCTTTTAGATTACTGGAGTTCTGGATTTAATCAGCCATTTCCCCTGTGTAAAGGACATAGGTCTTGTGCAGTGATTTAGCTGCAAGAACAGTTTTGAGTACAGGAATAAGATTTAAAATCTCAGAAGCATAAAGGAAAGAAGGAAGCAGGCAAGCTGTGGGATGAAATCCCATTTGCAGACAGCTCCTGTTCTTACATAAGGGACAAAATCCTAGGGAAAAGTTCAGGCAAAGGAAAGAAAATCTGGTTGATTTTCCATGCCTAAAAGACTAAAACCAGTATTATTCCTCTATCAGCCTTGGGAGGTGAGGAATGATGTGCTGAGCAGGGCCACATGCTCCAGCTTCATCCTGCTATTCTCTTTCTTGGGAAAAATTCCCATTATGACTTTTTCACGGCAAATAGAAGGCAGAGAAAGTGTCTAACACCCTTTTGAGATTTGAAAAGCCAATGAACTGTGATAGAGGGAATGCAATCAGAAGCACAGGCACCTACAAACCGATGAGCTCTGACTTATATTCATTTAGACATTTATTCATTTAAAAAATCTGCTCTTGATTGCATCTCACTGCCAGCGTTGGTGTCTGCTCACAAGGCTGGTCCCTGGGCTTTGTCCAGATCTTCTTGGAATTTGTTCTCATATTCACCCACTTGCTAAAGCAACAACCTGAAAATCACTCAGGAGGATATCCTGGGTCTGCACCTGGCAAAACAAGTGAAAAATAGCAAAGAGAATTTACAAGAAAATCATTATGAATTAAGGTCTGGAACCTGACAACACAAAGAAGTTTGAAGATTTTCAGGTTTGGGGATTGCAGCAGAGGTAAAGATAAGAAATTGCTTTGAGCCCTTTTTATTGCTGCTCTGCCCTGAAATAAATCCAAGGAAATATTTCTCCCTCGAAGATTCTTGGCTGATAATCCATCTCACACTGGTTTATGGCCTGATTTTAAAGATATCAGTCTACAAGCTGAAAGCCCTTCTGCCTCCTGATTGCAGAGAGAGATAAATATCAACCACACACTCTCAACAAAATGTACATTGGGAAAGAAAGAACCCAGTGTCACAGCCTGGGTTATTTTTCCCTAAACCCATTACCCCACTGTACTTCTGTCATCTGTTTTCCCACTTGCTCCATTTTATGAAGTTCCCTGCTGTTGGTGTAGCTTTTAAACACCAGAAATAAAATTGCAAATATGGATTTTCACTCTTTGCTTTTTTTTTTTCCCGTGCCATAGCTGAAGATATTTATAAAAATTCATGCCCACATTGAACAGTGGGGCCCTCCATGGGCAATCACAGCCCTGGCACCTCCATCCTGCTCCACACCGAGACAGGAGTGAGACGTGGATGTAAACAGGGAAAGGGATGAGAGCACCAGGGACAGGCTTGACCAGAGAGAACGAGACACACAAAGTCTGTTAGAATCACAGAATCCCAGAATCATTCAGGTTGGAAAAGAGCTCCAAGATCATCGAGTCCAACCTGTGCCCGATCCCCACCGTGTCACCCAGCCCAGAGCACTGAGTGCCACCTCCAGTCATTCCTTGGACTGGTTGGATGGGGACTCCACCACCACCCTGGGCAGCCCCTTCCAATGCTTGACAACCCTTTCCATTAAGAAATTCCTCCTGATGTCCAAATAGACTCCTCCATCACCTCTCACCAGCAGCCTCTTCATCAGTGATTGAGGTACAAAGGGAAAAAGAGGCTAAAAGCCTTTTATTGGCACCAGTGCCTGGGAATGAGCCTCCCTCCACAAACTGGATTTTCACTGGAAAATAAAGGTATATATGAAAGGGCACTTGTTACAGGGATTTACAGCTATGTGGAATATTTTAAGCCTTTTTCCCTCACATTTCCCCCTTTGATAAGGCCTCAAAGATTTCCTTACTTATGTAAGACAGTGTTTTAACTACAAACATTTGGAGAGTATCAAGATTATGAAATAATTTGATTATTAAGTCACCTATGACAACTTCCCTTGAATGGGAGACATCGAGTTCTACTTTCTGTTAAACAGTCCCTTTATTAAACCTCATCACAAGCAGCTCTTCATAGAATCCTAGAATGGTTTGGGCTGGAAGGGGACCTTGGAGATCCTCCAGTTCCAGACCCTTGCCCTGGGCAGGGACACCTTTTTCCTTAGATTGTGACTCAAGTTGCTCCTGCTTTACAAAAAAAGAATTGCTTTCAAAAGTCTTAAGGGTTCAGCCCTTTGAAAAGTGAGGATAATTGTAAATTCAGCAATTTTTATGAAATGTAAAAACGGTTCCTGTTGCCTGCAGTGAAAATATTTCTAATGAGAAGTCTACCAGAATAATGCCTCTTACCAGATATTCTTTCAAGTGTGTCCCAGCAACAGCATCTAGAAAGTTGTATTATATTGGAGGGTTTTTTCAGCTGGGGAAGACTTGCAAAAGGAAATACTTGAGTTTCTTTCCATTTCGAGAAGTCGAAGGGACAGAAAATCACATTATGGAGACACAGCCAAGGACATTGGACTTAATGATCTTGGAGGTCTTTTTCCATCTTGATGATTCCGTGGCACTGAAAGCAGTGAGGCAGCGACATCTTGAGGAAATCTCTGCTCACTCAACCCATTGGTGGCACACCTGGAGTTTTGGGACATGGCATACGGGTTCTTAGGGCTGCAGTCATCAGCTAAGTGGGAATGGGAGTCATGGAAGAATCTACACTTAGAGGTTTTCTTGGGAGAAGAAGCACCCCGAGGACCATGCCCTCCTTGGCTCATCAGATTTTCCTGCCCTCTGTATTTGGCTGTGATTCCCAGGCAATCCCAGGGCTCTCTGGAGCTGTGATGCCCAGGTGTGGCATGGTCTGGGGCTGTCTGTTTTCCCCTCTGACCCCATCCCCCAAGACACTCGTGGATGGTGCCAGGCAAGATTTGGGCAGAAAGGGGAACTTCCAGTGCTGAGTGATCCAACAGGTCCAGGCAGATCAAGCTCCATTCACTTTCAAGCCAGCGGCATCGCCAAAGTCCACATGAAATCCCACAAATTCATGGAAAATGCCTTTTTGAGGTGCTCAATCTACCTTTGGCTGATCTTCCTCACTGGCTAAACAACTACAGAGAATCACAGAACAATTTAGGCTGGAAAAGCCCTCTAAGACCATCAAGTCCAACCATTCCCCCAGCGCTGCCAAGGCCACTACTGACCCCTGTCCCCAACAGCCACATCCACACATTTTCTTAACACTTCCAGGGATGGTGATTCCACCACTGTCCTTGGTTCAATGCCTGATCACCCTTTCAGTGAAGGAATTGTTCCTAATATCCAATCTAAACTTCCCCTGGCACAACTTGAGGCCATTTCCTCTCATCCTGTCCCTTGTTCCCTGGGAGAAGAGCCCGACCCCCACCCGGCTGCCCCCTCCTGTCAGGGAGTTGTGGAGAGCCAGAAGGTCCCCCCTGAGCTTCCTTTTCTCCAGGCTGAACAACCCTGAGCTCCTGAAGTTGTTAGTCCAGTGCTGTGCTCAGATGTCACCATTCAGCTGTTGTCCACCACATCAGGAATGCCTGATTTCGTGGGATGTGTGGCCTCAAGGCTGCCTTGTTCAGGGAGTCACACATTTGTGTTTTCAAGGACTTTCAGGGCAATGCCCAGGATGCATAACCACGGGACTTTGCTTCCTGCTAAATGCCTGATCCTGGCACAGGAGTAGCAACCTGGCCCTGCTGCAGGAGGCTGAACCCCTGGTACAGATGAAGAAATTACTGTTTTTTCCTCCCTTCCTCTTTCCTTGCCTTTCTTATGGGTCCATTCTCTCATCTCATTATGGTCCCTGTTTATGTATTTTATAATTCACCTTCAAAGAGCCATTAAAAGGGTTCACCTGCTTTTAGTGAACTATAACTCGTATAAGGTTGTTAGAATAGATTCAAGCCTCTGTTTTCATCCAGCCCTCCATCCCCTCTGTCCATCTCACCATGGGGAATCAGGATGAGACTAAGCAGAAAGTTAAAGATCCTAATGACCAGTCCTGATGGCTCAGTTTAGTCTCAACAGAAAAACCCACAGTGAAGCAAGTTCTGTGAGAGCCACCAAGGTGGGGGACTTGGATACTGGGAATGTGAGGAGGGGTGGAGAGAAATTGGGATTATTTAATCTGAAGAAGAACATGCAAAAGGTCTTTTTCCCCTTATCAGGTCCTTGCCCTTCCAAAGAGGGTTTGGGATCAGAAGAATTGATACCCAGACATGAAGCCACATCTGGGGTGTCCACCAATCCTGTCAGCTTTGCAAACACAGGATAAGGGAAGGGTGAAGTCATCCAGATGCTTTGAACACTGGTCCAACCAGGAAAAACCACTCTGCCATGGCCCATCCGCTGCCCTTCAGCAGGGATTTGGGGTACAGAGTTAGAGGGTGGGAGGGCAAAAGGAATTGCCCATGAGATGCCCGTCTCCTGCCCCCACAGACAGGGCACGCTGACCCCGGTGTGATTTGAACACACAGCCTTCTGATCTGGAGTCAGACGCGCTGCCATTGCGCCACGAGGTCAGGCGTGGGACACCCTCTGCCCAGATGCCATCCCGGAATTTGGGCCGTTCTTTTGAGGGAAGGGGAATTTTGATTCACCTGGCAGAGGAGTGGGACCGTCCTCGCCTGTTGCCTTGCTAAACAAAGAGGGCTCTAAATGAGGTACTTCGGAGGAAAACGCCAAAAATGAGCATTGCCCAGAGCAGCCCTGCAGAGCCTCTCCCAGGAGGAACAGGCTCCTGAGCGTGGTGTCTCCAGAGGGGCAGGGGGGATGGTGGCCCAGCTCCTCCCTGGAGACAGAGGCGACATTCACCTGGAAGATGCGTGGATGTCAAACCCATGACTGACAGGTCACGGGAAATGACCAACGTGCAGGACAAAGCAGGGAGGTGTGGTGGGTGTCTGCTCCACTTCACCTCATGAAGAAGCTGAAGGGAGTGAAAACTTTCTTTGAAAAGTGGAAGAAACTTTATAACTTCAGGCTCAGTCACTCCTGGGGGACCTGGACTTATCTCCATGCGATACTTCCCTGGAAGGCCAGCGTGGGGTGGTACAGTCAGTCCAGGGCACTTCTGGAGTGATTGAGGACAATGGTTCAGTGTAAGATGATGGAAATAGAGAGAGTTTCTGATTAACAACATGAGGAGTTTTTTCAAGAAAAGAACAAAAAGGAAGAGTCTGGTCCATCCCACCTCAGAGCCCGCACGGAGATTATGACAGGAATGTTCCTGAAAGCCACGCCTGAATGAAGGAAGGGTGTGATGATGACCGGAAACAGGGACCATGGATTTACCAAGGGCAGGACACCCTCAGACAACACAATTTCTTCCTTGATGGTCAAGCAGATGCTGAGGAACATCATTTATCTTGGCTTTGGTTTCACCTCTGGCAGGGTCTCCCAGACGTGTCCTTGCAGCAGGACACACAGAGCACCTGAGCTCCATACAAAGCCAAAGCAAAGGGCCGGGATCAGGCACGAATGGGGTTGGGGTCAGTGTTGGTAGCCCAAGGAACCCTTCACTGCTGGATGCTGAACTGGGTGGGTTTGGTGTCTCTGTGGTGGGTGCAGAGGATGTTCCACAGAAGGAGGGACATGGGCAGCCCAACAGGGACATGGGAATAACGATGGGACAGGGCCAGTGGCGCAATGGACAACGCGCCTGACTACGGATCAGGAGATTGCAGGTTCGACTCCTGCCTGGCTCAACACTTTTAGCCAGGGCAACTTCCTCCTGCTCCCTTGGCAAGGACCTTCCCTCTCCTGCCCACCATCCCTTCTCCCTCCAGCTCCTGATGTCCCGCCCCAGCACTCCAAAAGGGGCAGAGCTGGGGCCCACACCAGAGCCAGGGGCACCACAGCAAATCCCACAGCGGAGCGCGGGTGCCTCCTGAGCTGCTGCCCTGCAGCCAGCACGGAGCCAGCACTGCCAGCATGTCCTGGCACCTCGTGTGCTCTGGTCCCCAGCCCCATCCAAGGCTCCCACTGGTCTTGCTGCCCTTTGTCAGTGCCTTGCAAAGTTCTGCTCTGGAAGCAGTGCCCTGCTCACAGCTTTGACGTCACAAAATGATGTTTTTGTATTGATGATGCCGGAGAGATAGACAAAGAGCCTGGAAGGGTGAGGACCTCAGGAAGACAGCTGTCCCTTGTCACCTCCAGCACAGCCAGGCAGTTTCAGGGTGAGCCAGGCAGAAGCTGAACCTGCAGTCCCCTGATCCGTAGTCAGGTGTGTTCATAGTCCATTGTGTGACTGACCCCAGCCTCTGGTCCCACCTGCTGCCCCCCCCTCTTTGTACCACCTGGATCTGGTGGTGGTTAAAGGGAAGTGGCAGGATCTCACCTTGCTCCTACCTGCCCCATCCATGCCAGCCTTGCCCTCCTCACCTGTGGGGAGAGGTCAGTAGTGGTCCCACTGTTTCCACCACCCAGGAGAGGAGATTGATGTCCTGAGCTCCAGGCAGCAAGGGCAGACGGTGGCCTCCAGCCCCTCAGCTCCTCTGCTGGGTTGGAGAGCACATCTTGCCTTTCTCATGGGATATGTGGTTACATTTCCCAGCCAACACAGGGCTTGGAGCAGCCCAGGATTCTCTGGAGCTGTGGTGCCCAGTGGAAGGGGAAGCTCAGCCCAAGGCCACCTGTTTTGTCCTCCACTCGCTCCTCCCTGGTGACAGAGGGACGAGCAGGGGAGTTGTAGCAAGATCATGCTTGATGGCCAATCGGCCAGGGCCATGCTGCACATGGGCACCTTTGACCTTCCCTGTCCAAGCCACAGACGCTGTGAAGGTACCAAACAGTGGTGACAACTCCATGAGCATGCAAATGTGGGATAGAGCAACAAAACAACACGGAAACGGGAATTTCACATTGAACAGCAGAGGGATTCAGGTTGGAAACGACACATGGACGTCTCTAATCCGGTTTTCCACTCAACTTACGACATTCAGATCAGGACTGTGTGTTCAAAGTCGGAATATCTCCAAGGATGGAGAGGCCACAGGCTCTCTGGGCTCCTCTCTCAGTGATCTACCAGCTCATGGGGAATTTATTTTTGCCGGTGTGTCCAGTCAGACCCTCCCCTGACACGAGGGAAGTTTTGCTATGCAGGAAGAGCACCAAGAAGGGACAACCAGGCAAAGGTGGGGTACCATGGAGAAAGATGTCCCCTGTCACCATCAGGGCCAGGCTGTGGGCAGGAAAATGTCGAGCCAGGCAGGAGTTGAACCTGAGATCTCCTGATCCGTAGTTAGGCATGTTGTCCATTGTGCCACTGGCCCAGCCCTCCTGGAGCTCTGAGGGCTTCCCATTGCTGCATTAGTTTAGTACAGAAAAAAATAGATGTTAGGAGGTGCCTGGAAAGCAGGTGATGTAATCTCTGCAGAGCACAAAAGTCTTTGACATGAGGTTATTTCGTTAGTCGAACTTTAAATAACCCCAAGGATGGAAACTCCAAAACTTCTCTGGGACCGTGTCCTAATCCGAGACCATGGAGATCGTCACATGCAGAACTTTGCAAGGCACTGACAAAGGGCAGCAAGACCAGTGGGAGCCTTGGATGGGGCTGGGGACCAGAGCACACGAGGTGCCAGGACATGCTGGCAGTGCTGGCTCTGTGCTGGCTGCAGGGCAGCAGCTCAGGAGGCACCCGCGCTCCGCTGTGGGATTTGCTGTGGTGCCCCTGGCACTGGTGTGGGCCCCAGCTCTGCCCCTTTTGGAGTGCTGGGGCGGGACATCAGGAGCTGGAGGGAGAAGGGATGGTGGGCAGGAGAGGGAAGGTCCTTGCCAAGGGAGCAGGAGGAAGTTGCCCTGGCTAAAAGTGTTGAGCCAGGCAGGAGTCGAACCTGCAATCTCCTGATCCGTAGTCAGGCGCGTTGTCCATTGCGCCACTGGCCCTGTCCCATCGTTATTCCCATGTCCCTGTTGGGCTTCCCGTGTCCTTCCTTCCCTAGAACATCCCCTGTGCCCACCACAGAGACACCAAACCCACCCAGCTCAGCATCCAGCAGTGAAGGGTCCCCTGGGCTGCCAACACTGACCCCAACCCCATTCGTGCCTGATCCTGGCCCTTTGCTTTGGCTTTGTATGGAGCTCAGGTGCTCTGTCTGTGTGTCCTGCTGCAGGGACATGTCTGGGAGACCCTGTCAGAGGTGAAACCAAAGCCAATAAATGATGTTCCTCAGCATCCTCTCGACCACCAAGGAAATCCTCTTTTCAAAGAAATCTCTTGTGTTGGTCAGGGGTGGTCTGGCTTTGGTAAATCCTTGGCCTTCCAGTCATTTTAACATCTTTCCTCGATTCAGACATGGATTTCAGGAGGATTGCTTCCTTAGCCTCCATGAGGGCTCTGAGCTGAGGTTGGCCAAACTAGACCTCTCCAGACGGTCTCTCTTAATCCTCTTGAAAAAAAACCTTCCCATGCTGTTCATCAGAAACTTGTCCCTTTTTCCACAAACCTACACTGAGTAATTGCTCTTGGTCCCCCTACAGAAATCCCCTGGACTGACTGCACCACCCCATGGTACCCTGCCAGGCAAGGGTGTCCAGGTCCTCCAGGAGTGACTGAGCCTGCAGCTAAAAAGTTTCCTGCGTTTTCTTGAGGAAGACTTCACCTCCTTCGTGAGGTGAATTGTGGCAGACACCCACCAGGACACCTCCCTGCTTTGTGCTCTACTTCGACCCTGACCCATAAATTCCATCTGGCTCAAAGGAGAGCTCTGGGTACCATATTCCCCGTATATTCCATGCCCCTCTACATGGCCAGAGCCTCTCCGAGCCCCCCAGAAAAGCAGAGAGGTGCCAGCGGGGCCCCAGGACTGACCCCGGTGTGATTCGAACACACAACCTTCTGATCTGGAGTCAGACGCGCTGCCCTTGCGCCACGAGGTCGGGATGGAGGGGCCCAGGGGCCCAGGATCGGCTGCTGGGAACGTCCTTTCCATGGGGACCACCCTGGGGTGTCCATGCACACCCTCAGGAGCAGGACTGTGGCTATGGAAGGGACAACCTGAGGGGAGGGTGGCCAAAGCCTGGCTCCAGAGACCAGTCCAGGCTGCAGGATGAACGGACAGGGTAGGATGAGAGGATCTACAGGGTCAGTGAGGGCAGGGACCAGGCTCAGGGAGGCTCTGAGGGAGGATGGTGGCCCAGGGGGGAATACAGGACAGCCCAAGGTGGGCTTTGGTAGCGCAGAACTCGCACAGGCTCAGCCCAGTCACAGCCCCTGATGTCCTGCCCCAGCCACAACCCTGTGCTGGCTGGTAATGGCAGCTGGACCTTCCACAAGGAAGGCAGGATGTCCCCCCAGTGCAGGCCAGGTCCACCACCACCTCTGGCCGCCCAATCCTTTCCTCGGTGTTTAGAGCAAGGCTGTCATGGACAAAAGCATCGGTTAGGAGGCGAAGCCTTCCTTACCCCTCTCCAACTCCATTCCCAACTCCCCAGCATGCTGGGGTCAGTCTGCTGGGTACCAGGGACTGCCCTCTGGAGAGGGACGTGGTGGGGGTACAATCCAGGCAGGGGCTGGGGCCAGCAGGGCAATGGGCAAAGCACCAGGAAACTCCTCCCTGGCTCAGCCTAATCCTGCCCACAGCCTGGCCAGAGCAGAGCTCTCAGTATTATTATAGTTACAGAGGTTTTTTTAAGTTATAGAAACCTTATAAATCTATATTAAGTTAGAAAGAGTTAACTTTATAGTTATACACTTACCTTGAATGTGAGCAACCCCCACCAAAAATTCAATTTCTCTGTAAAATTTGATGCCTGAAAATAAAACCCATCCCTGCTGTCCAAACATATCGATAATTGGCAGCATTTGCTCTGTGCTGAGGACGGTGCAAAGAGGCATTTCCTCTTGCTTTTACCTTTCCACCTGAGCAAATCCTGCGCCACGAGGTCTCCTCCTCTTCCAGAAACTTTTCCCACAAGAGGGAGCCAGGAACCAGCTCACGGACTCCACAAGCTTTAAGTCATGCTGGAGACGCATTTTGCTCAGTGAAGAACCCTCCACCCCTAGGCCAGAGGGGAAATTCAGCGTTTCTTTCCTGGAAATACAGATTTATTTTCTCCACAGCCCATATTTTTTGGCCATATTAGTCCCAGTGGTCACTATTAGACCCTCCCCCACATTTTTCCCTGCTGACCACCTCCAGTGGCGCCTCTCCTCATCCATCCCACTCTGTTACTTGCTCCTTACAATGTTATAAACAAGGTCAGGTTTTCAGCCAGTTCCAGGAGCACTTCACCCCAACTGCAATCAAATCCTGCTTTCACATCGCCATAATGTAACTCTGGAAAAGTGTTTGGGGAAAGCAGATGTTTCCCATAATTTTAGTGTTCCAGGTATTATTTTCAGAGTTATCCCATGACTGAAAACTTCAAAAGGAAAGAGAAGTCTTCCCTTCTGATACAAACTCCCTTCCTCAAAGGGATGTGAGCCCCAGGCCAGATCAGCAAAATCCTCCAGGGGTGGGGACTCCACCACTGCCCTGGGCAGCTGTGCCAGGGATTGACAGAGCTTTCTGGAATTAGGAATTGTTCCCAATATCCAATCTAAACCTCCCCTGGTGCAATTTGAGGTGCTTCCTCTTGTCCCGTCCCTTGTTCCCTGGGAGCAGATCCTGACCCCTCCTGGCTGGCCCCTCCTGTCAGGGAGTTGTGCAGAGCCAGAAGGTCCCCCCTGAGCCTCTTTTTCTCCAGGCTGAGCCCCCCCAGCTCCCTCAGCCGCTCCTCATAGGAGTTCTTTAGGCAAGGGGCAGAGCTTCCCCTGTGTGTCAGCATTTCTTCTGTGATCCATGTAAAACACGTCTCTTACCTGGAATAACCTGGGAAAGGAGGAGAACAAACAAGAGCAAATAAAGTGCAGAGGTATCGAGGCAGAATGAGATGGTGTTTGAATTTCAAAGGTGGTTTTTTTCCTGGGATATTTTCCGATCATAATTTAAAGGGGATCGTGGTTGTATAAGCACTTGTGGTCTGATAGTGAGGACATTCTGGAAATGATGTGGAAGGATTTTGTATGTAAGGTCACTGGGCAATCACTCCTCTTCCACCAGCCTTTTAACACACCTGAAGTTTTGAATTCATACTCTATTTCCCATGGAAATTAAATTTTAAAAGGCAAGCATTTCCAACCCATCATTAGACAGAGCAGGACCATTTTTTTTTTTCAATTTTAAAAATAATTCTTGAGTTAGAAAGCTGGGTTTTTGCTCCAGTCTGACAAAGTACAGTGACAGATCCTGTCTGAGAGCTGGGATGAATATCTCAGCTAGGATCCCCCTGGATTCAGTGGGAACTTGAGCCAACTGAAGGGTTCTTGTTGCAGTCTTTGTTTCACCCCTTCCCCTGGAGTACCTGGAAATGGACACAAACCCCTCTCCTTCACAACTCAGTGGCACCTGCAAATTCCAACGGAAAGCTAACAAAGAAACCAGGGAGGCAGAGAGAGAACAAAGCCCAGAGACTGAGGGGAAGGTTTGTATTGTTGATATCAAGGCCACTGGGTCAGAACAACATCAATAAACATCATGTACAGCAAGGCTGAAGTCAGTGACAGCAGATTCTTCTGCTCTGAGGGACAACCTGAGCTGCCAGTTCCATGTGTCTGTTGATATCATTCGAACTCTGTACAGGCAAATCCCGAGGAAAACTCAGGAATCTCGCTTGCCATGTGCTCTTTGTGCACCTGCAAAGCTGAAGGTGCTGCTCGTGACACCTGAAAACTGATAATCTGCACCTCACGTGTCGTAGAATCATGGAATGCCAGAATGGTTTGGGATGGAAGGGACCTGAAAGATCATCTCGTTCCAGCCCCCTGCCATGGACAGGGACACCTTCAACTAGACCAGATTTATTTTCCTTCACAGCACCTTCCACAGAACAAAATACAACTATTTAATATTTGTGGATGGAATGATCACTATGCTTTATTTCTTCCTCTTGGGAACAACTGTTGCATCACAGGACATGCAGCAGGATCGTCCATTCTCTGTTGCCCAGAGAAGCTGTGGCTGCCCCATCCCTGGAAGTGTCCAGGGCCAGGTTGGATGGGGCTTGGAGCAACCTGGGGTGGTGGAAGGTGTCCCTACCCACGGCAGGAGGTGGAACAGGATGGTCTTTCAGGTCCCTCCCAACCCAAACCATTTCATGATCCTGTGATGATCCTATGATATTCCAGGTGCCTCCTCTCCCACCAAACGTTGGCCAATTTCCTCCAGGTAATCCATTACCAACCACGTGGACCTTTTAAGGTGACAATACTCCCCAGGTGGATTGACATGGAGAAGGAGCCCTTCCAAAAGCATTCCCAGAAGTCTTCCCAGCAGCCTCCCCCGTGGTCAGGGAGGGAGGCAGGGCTGTTTCTCCCCTTGCTGCTGTGCCCCCGGGGCCATTGTTCAGGGGTAGCCGTGTGCAGCGGTCAGGCTGTACCCGCTGCCTTCCCCTGCCAAGGTCCCTGGACAGCCAGGGCTGTTCCCACAGCCCTATAAATGCCAAAGAGCTCCTCCTCCCCTGCTCAAAGGCTTTGGCGTTCTGGCCCTGTCTCCACCCTGCAGCTGAGACCTTCCACCATGAAGTTCTTCTCCTGCCTCGTGGCTCTTCTGATTTTCCTCCTCCAGGCTGCTCCAGGTAAGGGGCAAGACCCACGCTGGGGTCTGCCTGTGTGGGAGGTACAACTCACTCACGTGGTGGTGCAGAACATGTTCTGCAGCTCCTTTCATCAGAGCAGTTCCCTATTTCTCAGCCGAGAAGCAGAAGTGAAAAATTAATCTGTGGTGAGCAGGTGTCACACCAGAACCTTCCCACAGAAGCCACTGCCAGGTGTTGGCTCCTTATGTCTCTTTATGCCACTTTGTGGCACTGTTGGAAGGTGGCACCATGGAAATCCTCTGCCTTTTCTAACCCCAGTGTTAAAAATTGTCTCCTTTGTTCATTGTGGAAGAAAGCAGAGGTGTTCCCTGGCGCTACTCAGGTTGAACTGCACCACTGACTTCAGCTCTCTGAATATTCTGGTTCCCCTTTCCCAGCCCTTCCACTGCACTGACTCAGTTGTGCTTTCATCCTACATGTCCCTTGTGCTTAATGAAACTCCTCACCTTGGAGAAAGGCTTTCGGAGAAGGAAGGGACTGGGCAAACTGCTTGTTCCTGTTAATTGGGCCAGATCCCACTTTTGGGGGATTTTTAAAATCATAATTTCATCTTAGGGCTTGTGATCACCACGCTGTCCCTTGCATGACCAGCCTGCAGACCCAGGACTTAGGAGCATCCAAGGCTGGGCTGTCCCTTCCCATTAGAGCATGAATGCCCAGGATGTGCTCAGAACCTTGCCATCAACATCTATGTTTCACTACTCTTACCAAAGACTTCCTTGGCATGCTCTGAGGTCTCATGAGTCCCTCAAAACCTTTGGAAAAGCTGCCTTGGGGTTCGAGGGTATTTGTGTGAGATCCCTGACTGAGGTCTGCGGGGTCTCAGCAGGAGGAAGCCCATGAGGATGGACTGATCCTGCAGCACAGCTGGGACTCCCATTCTCCCCGTAGGTCTCTGCTTGCCCAGGGACACCCTGCGTTGTTTGGAATACCACGGCTACTGCTCCCATTTGAAATCCTGCCCGGAGCAGTTCGCTGCCTTCGGGACTTGCTACCGGCGCCGGAGGACCTGCTGCGTTGGTACGTGTGGGGACCCTGCCCAGGCGGGCCAGATCTGGGGGGAAATGGCTGAAATCAGCAAAACACGGTTGTTCTCTTCGTCTCCAAATCACTGGATCATGGAATGGGTTGGGTTGGAAGGGAACTTAAAGCTCATCTCGTTCCAACCCCCTGCCATGGGCAGGGACACCTTCCACTATCCCAGGTTGCTCCAAGCCCCATCCAACCTGACCTTGGGCACCCCCAGGGATGGGGTCTAAGCCCTCTCCTTCCATGGACCTGTCTGTTCCTCCACCAACATCAGTGTGGAGCATTTGGGGCTGGCCAAATACCCCATAACCCAAAG
This sequence comes from Ptilonorhynchus violaceus, assembly GCA_013397565.1. Classification (NCBI taxonomy): domain Eukaryota; kingdom Metazoa; phylum Chordata; class Aves; order Passeriformes; family Ptilonorhynchidae; genus Ptilonorhynchus; species Ptilonorhynchus violaceus. Next base: position 51,483 of record VZRJ01000016.1, read on the forward strand.
CTCTGTCTCCAGCAGATGCCTGGGGAAATAAAATAAAAATTTTGGCCCACAGAGAGTCCTCGTTTTGTGACAAATCTTCCTGTAATCATCTGTTGGGGGACTGCTGGCTGCACCCACCCTGCTGTGCTTAAGAGGTGCCAGCTGACCTCTTCCCTGTTAATTTACCTAATCCCTCCCAGACTTGCCTGGTTTTGGTGCTCCTCAATAGTTAACTTATATCATTAACGAATATATACTTTAGAGCCAACTGTGCTAATCCTAAGGTTCCTCTGATCTAGCATCCTGGATCTGTCTGTGGCCAAAAATGGGTATTTCTGTGTGTAAAGTGAGCACAACCATATTATTACGTTTCTTGATATATTCTACTGGCTTTCATGGATTTGCAGCTTAGGATTTTTAGATTTAGACACCTCTGTGTTTAAAAGTCCTTACTGGATTTTTTCCCCCATAGATTAGGAATTCCTTCCATTTGTTTGAAAACCTCTTCCCTCCACAATTTTATTCAGTGCCACCTACTTGAAATGTAATCACTCTGCACCCATTTTCTTCATACCTGTACAATATCCCTCCTTCAATTATTCTTTTCCAAGCTCACAAGTTATTCTTTTCCAAGGTCACAAATTCCTTCTTTTACAGAAGTGCTCTGATAAGCCCCAAATTCCATCTTTGTGCCTTTGCTTTTGGAGACACAATAACCACGACTTCCCAACAGTTTTTACGTGTGAGTTTGTTCACATGGTGCTGTCAGCTTTTCTGGTTTTGACTCAAATCCTCTGCATTGCAGACACAACATCAGACTTCCACATCTGCCAGGATGAGGGGGGTCACTGTGTGCCCCCAGAAATCAGATGTCTGGAGGAACAAGAGGGACTCTGCCCTCGCAGAGGATGGAAGTGCTGCACAGAGGTGTGACAAAGACCTCCTGGGACTGCAGAAAACCACGGAAATGCACGGCCAAGGAAACAAATGAGTCTGATTCCAAGTGTTTTAAAGGTGTCTGGTGTTCTCAACATGTGAAAAGTGCAACTAACTAGAGGTGACATGTTTCTTTGTATTAAAAAAAGGCAATAAATGCGAAATAAACAGGTGTAACAGTCATATATGTATGGAAAGAGGCAGAATGTCTCTCTATTTCACCCACATGCAGAAACACACAAAACTTTGCTGTTGCATCCTCAGAAACCACACCCCCTGATCCTACTTACCAGCCTAATCTTATTTACCAGGATGATGTTGTGCTTGGATGCTTTACAGGATTGAGGACAATCAATCACAGGACCATTTAGATTGGAAAAGATCTCCAAGGTCATCGAGTCCAACCTGTGACCAATCCCCACCTTGTCACCCAGCCCAGAGCACCGAGTGCCATGTCCAGGCATTCCTTGAATGTTCCAGGGAGCAGCTGAAGGAGACGGGGAGGCTCAGCCTGGAGAAAAGGAGGCTCAGGGGGACCTTCTGGCTCTCCCAACTCCCTGACAGGAGGAGGCAGCGGAGGCGGGGGCTCAGGCTTTGCTCCCAGGGAACAAGGGACAGCAAACAGCAGGGCCAGGCAGGACAGCAGCCAGGTGAGGGCAGCTGGAATATCACATTTGACAGCCAGAGCTGCACATCTACCACAGATTTACCACCACGGGGTGCACTGCTGAACTAACAGCTCCTCCACCAGCTCCCTGTGCTCATCACACTCAGGAATGAAGCCTCCCAAATTCCTTGGATGTCAAAGCTGGGGAAAAAAAAAATCACACCCAGGTTCTAGCTGGAGAAAATATTCACACAGGCTCAGATTAAAAATGAATCACTCCCAGCCTGCACCCTTCTTCTCCTTGCAGCTCCTCGGGAGTCTTCCCCTGCAGGTTGCCTCTCTCCTACCTGTCACTTCCCAGGGACTTTGCCGGCTGCAGGCAAAGGGCAGAGGATCCCCCTGAGCCTCTTTTTCCAGCTGGAAATCCACCAGCCCAAAATGCCAGCTGCCAAGGAGAGGAATCGGGGGAGCTGATAACCACCAGTAAACGAGAAAAAAAAGTCAACATTGTTCGGAGCGGCGGCGCTGGGTCAGAACGACACGGGAGGGCTGCTCAGCAGCAAATGTGACTCCGGGGACTGGAATATCATTAACTCCTGCCTACTCCTTCCCTCTTCCCGGGTGCCATCCGGCGTGCCAGCAGCAGGCTCCTGCAAAATCTCACACCCAGCCCCGCGGTTTTCCAGCAGGGCCAAAGGAATGGGGATCCTCGTGCTCGTTTTCATATTCATCTCCCTGACCCAGCACGGTAAGACCAGGAAGGCCAAGGGTGGTGAACAGGATACCTGGGAAGTGGGATAATCTTTCTAGGCTGGGTGATATTGCAGGTGCTGGGGAAAGGTGTTTTCTGGGCGAGATAGTGGGTGGGGTACTTTGGGAAAACGATTTAATCCTTTGGGGAATACAAAAAATGAGCAGGGAAGAAGGTGTGAAAATGGAGCACCTCACTGTGTTAGCCCTAGAGGAGATCCTAAAGAGTTCCTGCCTTTTCTCAGGCTGCAGTTGCCTCCGTGGCAGGGGGAGGACATCCCCTCTGACCTCCCATAAAAGGTCTTTGCCAACGACCTGAAAAAACAACTCCATGATAAAACATTCCTGGAGGGAGGTTGGCTCTGCAGCTTGGGATTTTTAACGTGGATGTCTGAACCTGCCCTGTGGGATGGGGATCCCAGGTGTGCTCCCAGTGCTGGCTTGGCCAGCTGGGAATTTTATCCACCACCTTGCTGCTTCTTTGTGCAGGAGGTGCTCACGGACCAGACAGCTGTAACCACGGAGGGGGCTTGTGCCGAGTGGGAAACTGCGATTCTGGGGAATACCCGGCTCAGTTCTGCTTTGAACCCATCATTCTCTGCTGCAAAAATTCATCACCCGTTGACACAGGGAGCTGAAGGTTTCCAAAGGAGCCAACTGCAGCACATGGGGAGCTGCAGGCTCCACTGGCACAGCAGGAGCAGCTGCTGGGAAGGAGATTTTGTGGTTTCTGTGACTGCTGCTGCCCCGGGAGAACACGGCTGTGGATTCACTCGTGAACTCCTGAAACTTTTGCTTTTGCTGTGACCTTTCAGGAAATACTGTGACAAGAAAAAACTGGGGCCACCCAAACTATTTGTGGCCCTTTTTGAGACTCTGTTCTCTGTCATGCACAGGTGAGAAATTGCCTTTCTCTTATCTGAAAGCAATAAACTTGACATTTAACACAGCAGCAAGTGCCTACCTGTGAGTCAGCAATGCTGCCAGAGGGGGGATGCACTCTGCCCCCTGACCAGGAGTGGACACAGCAGCCCTCACCTCCTCAGAACACCAGGGTGACTCTGTCTCTTTATTTCCCCTCCCAGAAAAAACAGCTGCAATAGGGCCAGCCTTTTTGGCATCACTTTTGGTGCAAAAGCCGTCTGGTTTGACATAAAGGTGAGTGTGGTCTGTGTTTCTCAGGCAAGATCTGCCATATCCACTCCTCCTTTCCAGGCTGTGCCGGGTTCTCGGGGCAATCAGAATCCCAGAATGGTTTGGGTTGGAAGGACCTTAAAGCCCATCTCGTTCCCCCCCCTGCCATGGGCAGGGACACCTTCCACTAGCCCAGGTTGCTACAAGCCTCATCTAACCTGACCTTGGACACTTCCAGGGATTGGGCAGCCACAGCTTCTCCGGGCAGCCTGTGCCAGGGCCTCCCCACCCTCACAGGGAAGAGTTTTTTCCTGAGATCCCAGGTTTGCTTGTTTTAATCACGGTGGGGAGGGCATCTGAAAGCTGTGTCCCATTGCCCTGACAGGCTGCCCTCTCCATCCATGCACTGCATTTCTGGTGCACCTCTTTTCCCTTTTGGTCACCCAGTCCCAAAGAAATCGGTCTCGGGTTCCCTGGCAGCTTTCTTCCCATGAGCTCCCTCAGCCTAAGCCCTTTAGCTGTCCAAATCCACTCTCAGCCCTTCTGTGTCTTTTCAGCCTGGAATTTTTACACTCCCCTGCTGCTTTGTCAGCTCCTGGTCTCCCTTTCCAGGTAAAATATTTCTCTCTGGGTCAATCATTTCTGTGAAAGCAAGGAAACAATGAGGTAATGAGAGAGCTATGCCGACCAGCTGAGGCGCTGCTCAGACAGAGCCAGGGAAAAGTCCTCCCCGGGAGACGAAACTCTTGCTCTGGTGAATCAAACGGGAAAATTCCCACTGACCTCACCAGGCTCAGGACCCACTGCCAGAGGTCCAACAATTCATTCATCCAAGCGACTCCATTCACTGGGGAGCAGCCCGGTTACTCTCCTCGGGTCATCACTGGGACTCCAGCACACACAGGGAGATGCCAGCACTCCCCTGGAGATCCCCTGCAGCTGGATGAACCCTCAGGAGAGCAGGATTACCCAGAGCTGGCTGTTGGCTTGGGATCTGATGCTGGAAACAGGGACGGGGCTGAGCCCGGAGCCAAATTCCTGCCATGTCCAGCCCATCCCTCTGACGCACGCTGGTGTGCCAGGACAGCACGGGGAGGGCTCTGAACCAAGGCACCTTTCTAAATCAAACAGTTTGCTTCTCACATTCATCCACAGGGTTCATTATTCCTGCCCCTCATCTGGGAATGCTCAGCCATCACGGTTACAGCCGGGTTTCCTAGGAAAGTGAAGTGTGGGCTCATGGAGCTCACCTTGCTCATCTCCCTCGTAGTCACTGGGCCTTCTGCTCCTGATAAGTTTTGGACCCACTGGCCGAGTCCACCAGGAAAGGTGGAAATGCTCAGTTTATAGGGAATATTGTCCCTCTGGCACTAATGTAAATGCAGACTGCTGCTAACAGGCATGGTCCCACTGTCCTGTGGCTGTGTTCCCTTGTTTGTGGATCTGGCTGAAAATAACCCTAAAAACCCCCAAACCACAACCTAACAAAACAAAACAAAAGAAACAAAAATCCATCATCATTTCTGCCCAGTGGAAAAGGTGAACTGAATTCCCTTCCAGCTGCTTCTTCTCACACAGAGAGAGGAGAGAGAAAGCACCAAGGGTATGGTGGATGGTGGAGAATGGCACTTACAGACCTCACACAATTGTTTCTTGATGTGGTTTCTTGACCCATGAACTCACCTGGGGCAGAGCATCCAGCTCAGCTCATGGGGAGCTGCTTGAACAGCAGCATGAGATGCTTTGGTGTATGACAGGGAATGCTGCTCAGATTAATTAATCCCTAATTGGTGTATCCTGTAACCCTGGGGAGGAGGAAACATTATAAAATCATCACAGAGTCCCAGAATGGTTTGGGTTGGAAGGGACCTTAATGTTCATCCAGTTCCAACGCCATGCCATGGGCAGGGAAGTGCTAAACTCCTCTGAGTGACCAACCTTGCTCATCCACTCAGCACAGAGCTGCTCATGAGACCCCACTCCTGCTCAAACACCATTTCCCAACCCTTTAAACCCCAAAGCCAAAAAATACTCACTGTTTGAGGCATTCAGGAAAAGCCATCCCCAGTGTGACCCTTTCCCAGAGGATTTCCACCCGTGACCACCAGTCCTGCCCAACTGGGACCACTTCCACACATAGTCAGTGGAGTTCAGCTGAATCCAACCCTTTACCTGCAGCATTCCATGTAGGAGTAGAGGGGACCAGAATTAATGAAAAAGTGAAGTCTCCCATCTCTTGAGAGATGCAGGGTAGGGAGAATTTAAACCAGGCCAGAGATCTGCTCTGAAGAGACACCAAGGATTTGTCCTCATGGGTGGAAGCCAAGTGAGGAAGAGGATTTTTGTGGGATTGATTGAGCTTTGAACTCCAGCTGTCAGTACCTGATAGAGCTCAGAAGGCTACAAAATAGGGGTTCTTTAGTACAGCCCTTCACCAGCTCCTAAGAGAGATGCAAAAATCATCCAGACATCTTGGGATGTATATTTGGGATCTCTGCAGCCACACAGACAGCCAGGATAGAGCCCTACCCTCATGCCTGTCTTGGTGATCAGCACAAGCCTCCTGGATAACCGTGGATGTTAGTTCATCAAAGCATGGCATGAATTCCCTCACCAGGATTTGTTTGCTGTTCCCAGGCAACAGGCCAGTGTTTGTTTGGCAGAGAGAGCCAAATCCTCCTCTTCTGCCCTAAAAACGTCATCGTGAGTGGAGCTGTGCAATCAGGAGCAGGATGGTGCTTGGATGGGCTCCTGCCTGGGGAATCTGGGCTGCCATAGCTGTGGGCAACCCCTCAGATCCAGGCTGTCTCTTACATCCCTGGCAATCCCACACAAACCAGTGCAACCATTTGCATGCCTGGCCCTTCCTTCGGGGAGAGGAAGGGGGTCACATTCCACCCGCTCACGTGGAGCTCCTCCACCTCCTGTGGGGTGGCAGAAATCACCTCACCACAGCCCAGCTCCAGGGTGTGCTAGGGACATAAAATAGGTCAGGATTCAGAGGCTGTAGCAACATGAGTAAACCAAACCATGTGAGGCTGAGCCTCAGGAATTAGTGGATACTCACACGTGCTGTCAGAAAATGAACCCTTTGCCACGGTTTTCCTTGGCAGAGTTTGGAGGTGGGCACATGCCAGGAACAATCCATAACAGACATCTGGATGTGGCCATGGAGCTGGGGGAGAGAACTTAGCTGTGAGAACACCAGGTGTGCTCTGTCCGTTTGCTGTGGGGCAAAGAACAGCATTTCTTGCTGTGTCCAGCTTTGGGATCCTCAACACAAGACAGACATGGACCTGTTGGAGAGAGTTCTGAGAAAGCCATGAAGAGAGGTCTGGAATGAGAGCCATGGGGGAGTCCTGGGCCAGGGCTGAGCCCAGAGCGGAGCCCACAATCATTTCTTCACAGGATGAGTTGCAGGGATCTATCACTGCTTGATTGGTTTGGTGAAAAGCCATCAGTGGGATTGGGAGTAGATGTGGCATCACCAGCTGGCAAAAGGGTTCATTCACCGAAGGATTTGCTCCTGCTGGCAAAAACTTATCCCAGGATGCCTTCAAAAATCAGCCTGCTCAGGTCCTGACCTGAAGGCAGATGAAGTCAGTGGAACATCCCTCCTGTTTGGGGCTGTAGGACGGATGTGGACAGACTTGACTCCTCCCAGCCTCAAAACCTCTCGAGCACCCAGGAGCCGATTCCTGTGCCGTATGTCTCCAAGCACAGATCAGCCTTTGTGCGTGGTGGGCTCTGAAAAAAGACATCTGGTGGCAGGTTGGGAGGCAGGGAAGGGTGGGAGGTGCTGGGCCAGCCCCAGTAGGCTCGGCAGAGGCTGGGGCCAACACGGCAGCAGGACCACGCCGGAGGAAGCAAGCCCAGCTGTTGTTCAAGCAGCTGCCCAAGGGACAGGGATTTCCTGCCCCTGATTTCTGGAGGAAATCTGGTTTTTGTTGGTACAGTCTAGTTCTGGCTTTCTTTCCCAAGGCACATTCTGCGACTCAACCCATGTAGCACAGCTGCAGAGCAGGGGCTCGTGGTGGTGTGGAGGATGCTCCCTGTGGAGCCTGCAGCATCCAAACAGCTCCAGGCACGACCCACCCTCTGCAATGCTGCTGCTCCCACCACGGGAGAGCAGCTGAGCCGGAGATAAACACCTGGAATTCTGCCATCCGTCACTGGGAACACCGTGGCCACGTGGTTCCCTGGCTCTGTGCTCCGCATCCTCTGTGGAGCACATGAAGCCATCTGCACACACGTGTTCGGAATTGTCAGGTCACACACTCGGAGCAGGACACTCAGAGGAGCATCCACACGCTCCTCCCTGCTTGGGCTGCAGCTCAAGAACCGCCATCTCCTTTCTGCTGGATAAACTCTGGCCAAATTCCTCGCTTTGGAAGTTCTTGGCTTTGAGGGTGGTGAGGCCCTGGCACAGGTTTCCAGAGAAGCTGTGGCTGCCCCATCCCTGGAAGTCTTCAAGGCCAGGTTGGATGGGGCTTGGAGCAACCTGGGCTAGTGGAAGTTGTCCCTGCCCATGGCAGGGGGTTTGGAATGAGACGATCATTAAGGTCCCTTCCAACCCAAACCATTCTATGGTTCCATGATTCCATGAAATCCCACTGCACCATCTCTCACTCGGAGATGCCGATCCTCAGAAGGACATGGTGGGTTATGGTCTTCCACCCAGTGCACAAGCAGTGCCACCAGACAAAGCACCAGCCCTTGCAGAGAGGCTCGCACACATCCTTGCCTCCAGCCCTCCCACGGGTGGGTTTCCAGACCCGTTTTCCTTCCCCGGCTTGTGTGTGGCTGGTTTGCACGACACCCTGGTTAAACGCTCAGTGTCCCTTGCTCCAAAGTCCGACTGGCGAGGGCCCCTTATCTGCACTGTTTGATGAAGGTGATCCTTGTTCTGTTCAAGCAGCGTGAAGGACATGGGGGTTACATTTTCCAGCACTCCCTGGCACTCAGCCTGCAAAGCAAATCCATAAGGAGACTTCTGAAGGGAAAAGGGAAGACTTGGTGATGGCCTCTGCTGCGTCGTTGCTGTCAAAAGGAACCTTTATAAAGTTTGTTTCCTTTCCCTCCATTTGTTGTTGGTTGGGGGGACATTTCTGCTTGTTGTTTGCTTTGTGTTGTTTTCCCAAGTCGAAACGCAGGTCCCACCTCTGCTGATTTCCTGGAACCAACCTGGAGAGCTGGCACAAACCCGAGAGCCTGCCAGGTTCCCTGGGAGAGCGGTAATCCACGAGCTTTCCTAACACTCCTGAATATTGCAGGGAGGCATCCCAGCTTTCCCATTTAACAAATACATACATGAATAAAATATTAAATTGCCGTTTTTTCTTGACATTTATAAACAAAACCTTGGCAAGCAGCCTCTTTGCAGCCTAGGAGTTGGGAAATTCAAGCAGGCTTTTGATTTTTTTTAAGGATCCCATTATCTTCAAGCCAACTTTGTGTGTTGGGGAGTGCTGAGGAGGAGCCTCTGGAGTTTTTCACGCTTGACTGTGTCAGTGCTAAACACAGAGACTCAGAGCTGGAAATAAAAACAAAACCCAACACTTTGATACTGCAAACACTTGGATTGGAGTTTTACATCACATGCTCGAGCCTACAAACGCAGAGCCAGACTGGGCCAGGCCCAACATCCTGTCTCCAGCAGCAAGCAGTAGCAGACTCCCCAGTGCTCGGTGCTATTTGTCATTAAGCCCTGCTGGGTTTTTTTCCCTTTTTTGGTCCTTTTTCTTCTTTTTTTTTTTCCTTTATTTCTCCATTATGTTTTCTGTCTGTAACGTGGGTGTGACTGAGAGCGGGCACACCGTGTGCAACTGTTTGCTGTCGTGTTGAAATGCACCCGAGATTGACAAAGTTCCCTCCGCGCTGCGAGCGTTACACAACCCCCTGGGCACTATAAATCCAGGATTACCCTCTTCTTCCTCCCTTCACGGCCCTTCACTCCTCCTCGTGGTGGAGCCCCCACCCACGTCGAGCCATGCGGATCCTCCAGCTGCTCTTCGCGGTCATTGTCATTCTCCTCCTCCAGGACGTCCCGGGTAAGGACAAAACCCTCACAGGGGTTTCTGCAGGAATGTGGAGAGACAAAAGGCAGGTTTCTACCCTGAGGGAGAAAAGGACAAGGCAGGGCCCTCCAGTCAAGGCTGACCGAACTCCTGCTTCCAAGGAATACGTTTCTCCTGAGATGGTCTCCATGAAGTTCCTGGATGCAGCCGGTCCAGGTTCGCAGGCTGTGCATGCCCTCCTCTCCATGTCCTCAAAACTCACCCAGAAATGCTGAGCCTAATCCAGAAGCCAGAGCTCTGCTCCTGACCAGGATACAAGCCTCATCCTCCACAAAACAAGGAGAATCCCACGAAATTCTCCATGAGTGGAATACAGATGTGACAAATGCAGGAAGATGAAAACACCACCAGAAGGCTGAGGGAGGTGATTTTCCCCCTCTGATCCACTCTGGTGAGACCCCACCTGCAGAGCTGCCGCCAGCTCTGGGATCCCCAACATCAGAAGGACATGGAGCTCCTGGAGCAAATCCAGAGGAGGCCACAGAGATGCTCCAAGGGCTGGAGCCCCTCTGCTCTGGAGCCAGGCTGGGAGAGCTGGGGGTGTTCACCTGGAGAAGGGAAGGATCCAGGGAGATCTTAGAGCCCCTTCCAGTGCCTAAAGGGGCTCCAGGAGAGCTGGAGAGAGACTTGGGACAATGGCCTGGAGTGACAGGACAAGAGGGAATGGCTTAAAACTGCCAGAGGGCAGGGTCAGATGGGATATTGGGAAAGAATTCTTGGCTGTGAGGGTGGTGAGGCCCTGGCACAGGTTGTTCAAAAAGGTTGTGGACTGTCTATCCCTGGAAGTGTTCCAGACCATGTTGGATGGGGCTTGGAGCAACCTGGTCTAGTGGAAGGAGTCCCTGCCCATGGCAGGGGGTTGGAAGTAGGTGACCTTTAATGTCCTTTCCAACCCAAATGACTCTGTATTTCTTGGGGGGGGGAAAAAGAGGAGGAAAGGCAGCTAATTTACTTTTTTTCTGTTTTCTGCCTGTTTTCTTCTGGGATTCTGGATTGATAGAAAAATATTCCTTGTCTTGGCATTGTCACTGGCTGCTTGTATACAAACATTAGGGATTCAGGTTTCATTCAGATGTAAGGTCACCGTGATGTTACCAGGATTTTGGTGGTATCACTTTCACAGAAGGCAAACCTGATAACCAAGAAGAGGAGATTTTCTTGCCCAGCCTGTTTATGCTCTCATTTATTTAACTGAAGTCCTGGGGGTGACGAGGGGAGAATGAAGGGTTTGCCCACTCCACTGGTGGTGGATCCCCCAGAACCTCCAAACTCGGTGTTTCTGCTGTGTGTAAAGACAAGCAGCACATCCCCTTTTTATCAAAACAGCAAGGTTTGGAAAACCCAAGGAAACAAAAACCCCAATACACCAAGAAGCCAAAAAAAATCTCCAAACAAAACGATAGGTAAAACACCTTTCCAAAAGGTTTTTCTGTCTTGATGTTGTTCAAGGAATCCACCTCACCTCACTCATCTAACCTAACACAGCCAACCCAAACCCGGCTGTCTCACCCAGGATAGTTGTTAGGAGACTCCCAGTGCTGGCTAGATGGAGGAGCTCCTCCCAGTTAGCCTGATCTTCACCATGGAGCCAGCTGAATTTCCCTGCTTCCCACTGAAAGCATCTCACTGCTCAGCCACCAACACCAGTGGGGCTCCCAGTATGTTCCAGGTCTCTAATCAGGTCTCCTGTCCTCTTTCCCCAGCAGCCAGAGGCCTCTCGGACAGCCAGCAGTGCAGAAGCAACCGTGGCCACTGCCGGAGGCTCTGCTTCCACATGGAGCGCTGGGAAGGGAGCTGCAGCAACGGCCGCCTGCGCTGCTGCCGGTGACGGAGGCCACCCCAGGGCGGTGTGACAGCCCTAGGAGAGCCAGCCCAGTGACCCTGCAGCCAGAACTGCCTGTAGGATCTGCCCTTGGACATGTCTGTTCCTTCACTTGTAGCTCGGTTTGACGGTCACCAATAAACCTGTTGGTTTCCTACGTCCTGCTGGGTCCAGAGTGCAGCCCTGCTTCCCTCTGAGATGGACCACCCTGCCTGGCACCGGGGGGTTGGTGCTGCTGGAGGTGCACTGGGGGATCCAAAACATCTGCACAAGGGTGGCAGGTGTGGCATAGGACCAGGGGGTGCCCGCCCAGGGTGGCAGCAGGAGGGGGATCTGCTGGATTTGTCCAAGCAGTTATGAAGCCTCTCTTCAAGCCATTCCTCTTCCTCTGTCTCAGTCACTGCTTTTATCAGCCTCAATTTCTTGCTCTATTCAGAAGAGGCCACGGCAGGGTTCATCCTCCTCAAGGGGATGGATCCAAGACAGAGGTATGATTTTCCCTCCAGAAGTGCCTCTTCCTCTCCCATAGCAACAACAAGGTGAACCTGGGTAGGGGACTCAGGTTATCCAACATGGTGTTGTTGAAGATGTCCCTGCTCATTGCAGGAGTGCTGGACTAGATGACATTCAAAGGTCTTTTCCAACCCAAACCATTCTGTGATTCTGTGATCCACCTCTGGGAGGAGGTAAAGGTGGGTGAGGTCGAGAAATTCCACACCCACGGGCCAAAAAAATTCACCCGGTCTCACAGGGAGTGTGGTGGGTTCTGCATCTGCCCTGCTCCTGCATGGAGCAATTCCCATGTGAAATCTTACTTCCACAGTGCAAAGTGCTCCAGACTCTATCCCAGCATCATACAAGGGATGCCTCTTTTCCTGCGTATGCTGATGTGTTGAGTGGAATTATGAGTGGGAACGGGCCAAGGCCGAGTTCACTCACAGCAGCTCCTCACCAGGGTGTAAATGTTGTTGGCTATGGACTGTTGTTGACCGAAGGAAGGGGAATTTCCCACCATGCTGTGCTCTGGAGCAGGATCCTGGAAGCAATTCCCCACCTTGCAGGTGGTGAGGTGGAAAGGAGGTGGTGTAAGGTGAGTAGGAATAGAAATGTCCTGGAGGTGTGAGCAGAGAGATGGCTTGAAAGGGCACGAAAGTCTCCTCAAGAGAAAAGATGGAAGATTCCTCTCTGGAAAACGCCCAGTGTGGTCTCTGGGACATGAAAGCAGTGAGGTGGGCAGAATTCCCACCCTAAAACCCCCAGCTGCACACCTGGCTTCAGCCTAAACCCACTCTGCTATCTACCCCAGGGGGACCAGTCTTGCCCTGGAGGAAACCAGTAAAACCAGTGGCTCAGCTCTGCCTATTGGCCCCCAGTGGAGATCTGTCCCATCTCTGTCTGGCCTGTGGGCAGGGAAGGATTCCCTCACTCCTCCTACCACCACGAACTGGACCAGTGAGGGACTGGGCTCCCGCGGGCTCCATGCTGGGATATCCTGTCCTTGCTCCCGCGGCTCTGCCAACACGGTGGCAATGCCTCCGTGCAGTCCCCTCTCCTGGATGCTTCTCCTCTCCGTTGAGTGACATTCCAGCTCCTCAGGGGCCTCGGAAAGCTCAGCCAGAGGTTAGCAGCCACTCCGGCTCGCATGAGCCATCAGTCCCATCGCCAGATAAGGCTCTCCTTGATAACAAGACCTGCCAGAACCGAGCCTCCAGTTTTTCCACCTTTTTGAAGTCTGGCCGGTGAAATTTCGCAGAACTTTGTCTTTTTGCCAAAGTAACCAACTTCCAGCTCCAGCCTTCGCCTTCCCTCCTTTTCCCCCTGACCTCCTCCCCCTGCCTTCCCTCTTCCTCCGAGCTCCTCCGAGCTCCCGCCTCTCCGTGGGGCTGATAGGGATTCTGGTGGGGGTGGACACGATGAGGGGGTGATGTCATCTGTTTTTGGCCCTTCGGAGGAGCAAGGGTCGGACACGTCTGCCTCTACCCAGCCTGGCGCCGGGAGCAACTGGGAGCCTTCCTCTGGCAGCCGCCCCTGCGCCTTATCGGGGCCAGGATGACATCCCGGGGACGGGATGCCGGAGCTGCGAGGGAAAGGAGGTGGGGAGGCCCTGAATGTGAGCCTTGTGAGAGGCGTGCACGCCTGGGTGTGCACATGGATGTGTGTGTGAGCGTGTGAGCTCACCGGGGCAGCGGGGAAATCGCTCCCAGCAGGATGGAGCCGGCTATCAGCCGCCGGAGAGGGAGAAAGCGCCTCCGTGCCAAAGCCCGGCCAAGCCAAGGGCGATGCTGTCACCCAGCTCCGCTCCTGGGAGGGTTTAACCTCTCGTATCCCAGGCAGACAACCTGGAAAATCCGTCTGAAAGAGGTTGGAAGATCCCCCTTGCCATCAGAGGAGAAGGTCAGGGCAGAGGGAAAGGGGTGAATCCCTCTGTCCCATACCCAAACCGTGGGGTCAGGAGTGATCTCAAGCAGAGCTGGGTAAAAATTTACCATGGAAATGGTTTTGAGATGGAGCATTGTGTCGTCTCATTTTGACAACTTTTTTCCAAGGTGGAATGGAAAACCTTCATTCTCCATAAAACAGCAATAACCCTAACAACACCCCTTCTTTTCTTCTCTCCCCCAGAAATATGGTTTATTCAGAAAAGTATGACATATTTTGGGTAAAATCCGGGTCAAACTGGGCTTCCTATCTCCTACAACACAGCTCTCAGGAGGGAAAAGCCTTGTGGGACACAGGAGCTGCAGCACAAGAGAAGAGACAGTTCCCTGTATTATTTATTAATGTTAGAAAGAATATTTTTCCCCCCATTCTGATGGATCATCTCGCTCACTTTGGAGACCAATGCTCTAGAGGAAAAGGGAGATTTTGGGGAAAGGATCAACAGCCCCCAAGGTTTAGGACAGAAATCTAAACAAGTGGTTCTCTTTCCAGCTGGAAAATTCATAAAATTGATTTTCTTTTGCTTGGAATAAATAAGATTTTCTGCACAAGTCATTCTCAATTGTTGTAACTAGAGTGGGAAAATAGCTACCGAAAAACCAGGAGTGCAACAAAATCAGAGGGAATGGCCTCAAGTTGTGCCAGAGGAGGTTCAGACTGGACATCAGGAAGAATTTCTTCATGGAAAGGGTTGTTAAGCATTCGAACAGGGTGCCCAGGGAGGTGGTGGAGTCCCCATCCCTGGAGGTGTCCAAGGAATGACTGGAGGTGGCACTCAGTGTCTCAGTGACAAGGTGGGGATCGAGCACAGGTTGGACTTGATAATCTTGGCGGTCTTTTCCAACCTGAATGATTCCATGATTCTGCCAGCCAAATGAACCTCTGCCAGCCAAACCTTGGCACGTTTTTTTCCACGAATAAATTGGTGCCCTGTTTGTACAGCCTGACAAGGGGATTAAGAAGAAACGCAGCCCCTGGCACTGCCCCGTGCTGACCTCGGCTCTCCACATGGGCACAAAAGCCTGGCAGTGGCTCAGCCCCAGCATCTCAGAGGCTGTGTAACGAAGCACATGTTTTTCCAGGTATAAATAAATGACTTCACCCTTCTGGCGAGCTGCTCTGGGCTCTTTTGGAGCTCCACGTGGAAGAGCGGCGGCGCTGGAGCAGCACGGCCCCCTCTCCCCGGGGAGGGAGCACTGGCTGGTGGGGGAGCTCCAAAACAAACACCGTGGTGAGCAGCTGCTGGGCTGCTCCCCAGCGTGACAGCAAAGCCACCTGAAGCCAAAATCTCCTGGCTCTTCGTTTGGAGACGCCCCAGGGCAGTGTGGAATCTGGGGAACGTGCAGGGGAATGGTTTTGCGCCCCAGATGAGGAGGGTTGATGAGCCCTTCCCCCTCTCCAGCCTGCTCCCCAGGACCCTTCCCCAAACCCCACGAGCACTCGGCTCCTCCTCCAGGACTATCCCCCCGTGCCCAGGACGGACACGAGAGCTGTCAGGAGCTTTATTGTCCAGATCTTTGTGCCGTTATCAGTGACTCCCACACACTGGAAGTGAGATATGTGTGACAACATTTTTTCCATTGGCGAGCTTATCACGGCTGAGAAGAGGGGAAGGGGCTGGGGAGGGTGAGGGAAGGAGGGGAGGTGCAAGGGGATGAACGCCCACCCAGCCCGTCCTCCACCCAGCCCATGATCCCACATCTATGAAAGAAGGAGAGGAAAAACGGGGTTTTTGGAGGAATTTGTTGTCAAAGCAGTTGTGTCAGACTTAAAGCCTCCTGACCCAGTAGAGCCAGTCCTAAATTCCTTGGGTGAGATCCGAAAACACCCTTCCTGCAAACACATCTCTCAATCCATATGGGTGTATGCACAAATGAGGAGAGCTTCTGCAAGGATGTTGGCTGGGCTAGCAAGACCCCGAGGGGTCTGACCCCTCCTTGGTGTCAGGCAGATCCTTCCCAGGGCTGGGGGAAGCTCCAGCCAGCAGGAAAGATATTAATGCAGGAAAAATCTCAGCTGTATCAGACCATGACAGAGCAACTGGGATTTTAGGGAACTACAAGACTGCCATGGGCAGGGAACCTTCCACTAGACCAAGTTGCTCAAAGCCCAGTCCAGTCTGGCCTTGAACACTTCCAGGGATGGGGAGTCCATAACTTCCCTGGGCAACCTCATCACCCTTTTAGTAAAGAATTTGTTCCTAATTTTAAATGATATTTTCTCTGGAAATCACTACATTTGTTCAAAGTTCATGTATATCCCAAGTTTCCCATTAGCCCCTTTTCTCCCAAGCTCTGGGTTTCTGCTTGGACACTCCAAATGAAACACAGTTTCTGGGATGAAAAACATAGAGATTGAATAACCCCCCCCTTCCAAGCTGCTGCTTGCAAGGAAAGCCCAGGAAAACGCTGCCCTGCTTTTGCTTCAAGGTGAGGAGTTCGGCAATGCTGTCTTGGGATCATTGGAATGTGGCTGCCCAAAGGAACCAGCTCTGGAAGCAAAGGTGAAGCTGAGGTCCCCCTTGCTGGCATGGGAACAGCTTTATCTCCCCGAGGAGGACAGTTATGGATTGTCCCATTAGGATTTGCATGATGGACTCTCTGCTCCATGAACAGTTAAGGCTTCGCATTATGGACTCTCCAGGCTGATGTTTCCAAGGACAAGCCTGGGTGACAACACAATCCCTCAATGGATGATCCACAGCCCCGGGGGCAGCCCTGTCTGAGCACCAGACAACTCCTGACACAGAGCACACGGAGGGAAAACACATGGGAGCACAAGGCAGGGGAAAAATGTGGATGTTTTGTCTGCTCGGGGCTGTGATTAGCTCTGGTAGCTGCGATGGGGAGGTGGCGGCTGCGCCTCTGTGATTAATGGGAGGTCTCACCATGGGCAGCGTCACTCCCAGGCTGCCTGATCCCTGGGGAGCCGCTATCTGCTGGGAGAAGATGCTCTGGGAGCTGCTGTCTGCTGGGAGATGATGCTCTTCAAGCACAGTTCGTTAGCAGAGTCCCCTGGGGGGTGACAGACTGCGGTGGGTTAAGCACAGGCCGGACAAGGGGCTCTTGGATTTCGTGAGCTGACACGGTGGGGGATGAACCAAGGCCCTGCTGAGTTTGGGCAGAAGCGATTTTGGCTCGAGCTAATCTGGTTATCAGCCCCCACAACAGCCCTGTCACTCACCAGAGTCACGTGGTGAAATACTGCAAAAATGCCCTTAGAGACGGGCAGAATCATCCCACCAGCCACTGCCAGCCCCCAAACCACCAGCTGGGCCATCCTGAGATAAAAGCGGATCTCAAAACATGTGTGGAGACCTTCTGTGACTCGGGCATGGGACAGAGATGAGTGGGTTTCTCACGGTTTCTCACGGATGATCTGCAGCAGTGACTCTCTCACGAGGGCAGTGGTCAGCCTTGGACCAAGAAATGAGGATTGTGGAGGAAGGTGGTGCTGAGAAACACGGGGACAAGCTTTCTAGCAGGGTCTGTTGTGATAGGACAAGGGGTGATGGTTTTATACTAAAGGAGAGCAGATTTAGATTAGATATGAGACGAAGTTTTTGCAGTGGGGATGGTGAGGCCCTGGAACAGACTGCCCAGAGAAGCTGTGGCTGTCCCATCCCCCTGAGTGTTCAAGGCCAGGTTCTGTTCAAATCAGTTTTTTTGGGGCTGAATGATTTGGGTTGGAAAGGACCTTAAAGCTCATCCAATCCCAACCCCTGCCACGGGCAAGGACACCTTCCACTAGACCAGGTTGCTCCAAGCCCCATCCAACCTGGCCTGGAACACTTCCAGGGATGGGGCAGCCACAGCTTCTCTGGGCAGCCTGTGCCAGGGCCTCACCACCCTCACAGCCAAGAATTCCTTCCCAATATCCCATCTAACCCTGCCCTCTGACAGTGGGAAGCCATCTCCCTTTGTCCTGTCCCTCCAAGCCCTTATCCAAAGTCTCTCACCAGCTCTCCTGGAGCCCCTTTAGGAACTGGAAGGGGCTCTAAAGTCTGCCTGGAGCCTTCTCTTCTCCAGGTGAACACCCCCAGCATTCCCAGCCTGGCTCCAGCCCTTGGAGCATCTTGGGCTCCTCTGGACCTGCTCCAACAGGTCCATGTCTTTCCTGTGCTGAGGACCCCAGAGCTGGATATCACTCACTTTATTCTTTGTATATTGGAGAGGAAAAAAGGGGCTGCTCCTCTCTGCAGCCCATGCACAAACAGCTCACTGGGCCCTCCTTTCTTTTCCTAATTAGATGCAGTTTTGCATCATGGTTGTCTCATGCACCACTTTCTCATATCCCATCCCATGCCCAGGGTGTGTCACCAACCACATCCTGGCCAAGCTCCCTGTGCGCTCATGGCTGTGAGTCCGAGGCTGGAATTTCAGTTTCCATCCCCAGCACCATCAGTGATGGCTCCTGGATCAGGTCCCTGGGATGGTTCTGCTGGGGCTCATCCACCCACAGCCCGTGTCTGGCAGTGCAGGAGGATGTTCTGCATCCCATCTCACCCCGGGGACACCGGCACCCCGGAGGTCTCCTCAACCTCTGGTGTATCTGAAGGATTGACCTCTTCCCCTCTGGGGTTATCATCTACCAGACCCTCACTGCTGGCAGGTTACCTTGGCAAGACAGGGATAATCCTTCCTATCCAGGAGGGAATTCAATTTGTCTGCACTTTTAAATTAGTCACTTGTTGCTTTTAACGCTGACCAGTAAGCACAGAGCTGTGTGCCCTTGGCATAGTTCGGCCATCAGTGCATTCCCAACAGGCTCTCCCGAGTGAAGAGGTCTCAGAGAAATGATTCTGAAGGAACACCAGCTTGGGGGTCCCTCCATCTCACCCATCTGTGCTTTGGGGAGGGTTCCACTACAGTGGCCGTGATCAGGATGGATCTGGATCGGGGGTTTATCCGTGCAGCTGGAGAAGAAAGGCAGTGTCTTGGAGTAAGAACAAGGTTTCCATGTGCCACAAGTGCTCCAAGGTGAGACCTTGGCAGTGATCAATGCCTGAGTGATCAGTGGAAAGTGGTGGTGCCTGCAGAAACCGGCCAGGAAACGCAGTTGTTGTGCTCTGCCACATTAAGGTTAAACACCAGGACACCTGCACAGGGAACCTGAGGCAGGATAGACCTGGGATGTGGACACAAGCCTCTCTCTCTCTGTTATGTTTTACCCCAGCAGGATCCAAGGGACTGGTGCACATCGAGTCATAGAAATATGGAAACATATGGAATATGGAATCAGAGAGTCATAGAATCATGGAATGACAGAATGGTTTGGATTGGGAGGGACCTTAAAGCTCATCTTGTTCCAACCCCCTGCCATGGGCAGGGGCATTTTCCACCAGACCAGGTTGCTCAGAGCCAAATCCAGCCTGGCCTGGAACACCTCCAGCACCGTCCTTGTCCCCAGGATTGTCCCTATTGGAATCGGGCCACTAAAAGATTAATTAGCAGTCTTCACAACAAGCTAATTAAGACTTTCCCACAGGGCTGTGCTTGGAGTCTCCCAGCCAGGTATGACCCTGTGGGAGTGCGACCACCCCCGCGCACAGACCTGCTGGAGCATCCCCAGCTCCCGCCGTGCTGTGAGGCTGAGACCTGTTTCCCAGTGCAGTGAGAAGGATATTTCTGGGCTGCTTTCCTTTCAGCAGCTTCCCCTCGCCGCTCGGCGTCTGCCGCGATCTTCATTTCCCTCCTACCCTCCGTTATTCCTGCATATTCCTCTTCCAGGTTCTTTTCCTTATCTGCCGCCACCTTCCTGTTTTTCTTCCTTGCTCAGCACCCTCCAGCCTCCCTGGCTCCTGGACCATCGGCTCCTGTCGAAGGGCTTCCTCCTCCTCTGGCCCACGTCCTCCCAGCGATAGCCCCGAGCATCCCGGGGGACCGCGGGCGTCCCGTGGGGTCCCGCGGGGAGAGGGTGGCGGTGCTGACCCCGCGCCGAAGGAAACGGCGCCGGGAGGGAACGGCGGCGCTGGGCTCCCAGAATATCTCCGCTGAGGGTTACCCCAGGGAGGCAGAGATAAGCAGAACAAGGGGGAAGGAGGAGGAGGTCAGGGCTGTTCAGCCGAGATGTTTGTGTGTCTTCTGGCACAAACACCGCTCCGGGCTTCCCCCAGCAGGCGCCAGCGTCCTCGCTGGGGGCAGTGGTTTGTTCGGCCCCCGCTCACCTTGGGACGTGCAGCTCAGCACCCTGGCGGCCAGGGAGATGCTCAAGGCCACGGGGAGACAATGCTGGGAGGGCCAAGTCCTGACACAGCAATTCCCAGGAGAGGAGCCCCTCCTTTTGGGGTGTTTGTTGCTTTGGGTGGGTGCCAGTTCAGGGTTAGGACCTCGCTGTGCCTCGTGCTGGAAAGACTCAGGGCTATCCCTTAACCCCTCAGGTGGGACCTACAGGCACCTGGCATCACAGCCCATCCCATGGGACAGCTGCCTCCGTGTGAGGACCGCCGTGGGTGATGTCCACCCTTAGTGGGCCAGCCTCAGGAGCCTGTGGCTCCAGCACTTAGTGTTTGTCAGGTACAAGTCCTTGGAGAGGCTGCAGATCCTTGGAAAATGCAGCAAGGCCCCTCTTGGAAGAACCTGTGGTGTTTTGTCAGCCCTCAGACCCCGAGGTTCATCCCTCGGTGGGTGACCAGGGGACCTGGCACAGTGGAGGCTGCAGCCAGAAGTCACCACCCCCTCTTTCCCCATCCCAGATAATCTCTACCCAGGAACCTCCTGCAGCCAAGTGATGCCTTGGGATGGGGAAAGATGCCTTGGCAGATAAGTAAAAGACCCTGGAAGAGGAATATTGAGGAATAATGAGGGGGTAAGAGGGAAATTAATATCATGACTTCTACAGCACAGGCATAGCTGGAGATAGTGACATTCTATTCTGTTCTGTTCTGTTCTGTTCGATTCCATTCCATTCCATTCCATTCCATTCCATTCCATTCCATTCCATTCCATTCTTCTATTCTATTCTATTGCACTCCATTCCATTCCACTCCATCCCATTCCACTCCATCCTATTAAATTCCATTAAATTCATTCAAATTATTCATGATTCCGTGACTGTGCCCCACGGCTGTGTGTTGGGACATCTGCCACCCTGTCTCCTGGAGAGGAAAGTCACCTCAAAACTAAAAAAAGGCCCATTCCAAAGCAGCTGACTTGTTACCCCATCAGCTGGGAAAAAAAAAACCCGGCTGCCAACTTCCTCTCCAAAACCCAGGCCTTCTCCAAAGTCCCAGGACAGCACAGCTTTACCCTCGGGTTTCAGTTTAGACACACACTCGTGACTCTGCTGCAATGAGCATGAAGCTGTCTCAGAGCCAGCTCCAGCCGCTCTTCCCAAGCCAAACCTGCTGCCTTCCTCCTGCTATATTTATCAGAAGGATTCAGCCGGTTGGAAAGTGCTTGGGGAGGCAGCGGGGGTGGAGCGACCTTGGAATTCAGCCCTGGGAGAAAACTCGGAGCCGCCTCCGGCCCGGTGTGGCTCTGGCGAGATGCTCTCACATCCCCCTCGGGGTAATTCCGGTGTAAAGCTGGGAGGCTGCTGGTGAATTCCTCACGCTCTACAGACAGTTTGTAAGTCTTTAGCAACCTTGTGCTCGTCCTTGTGCTGGGGACCCGCTCCCCTCCCAAACCCTCACCATCCTCGTATCCAGCTGGAGAATTCCAGGGCGAGCTGCCGCTGCTTTTCTTCTGCGCAGGAGATGGTTCAAGTCAATTTTTCGTCACCCTGTCTCTCTGAACCTACAGGAATTGTCAACCTAAACTGGGAATTCTTACTGATACAAGTGAGAACGATGCATTTGAAATGTTTTGTCACTCCCACACTCTCCTGTAGCAATGAGACCAGAGGAGAACAACACACAAAACCTCTCCCACACCTCCACAGTGAGACAGGACAGTGTTTGTTCCTCACGTTTTTGCATCCCCTGGGAAGATCTGTTCCCAGCTGGGAGCCTTGTCCGTGCCAGCCAGGAGGAGCTCCCTCAAATCCCTGCGGCTGCAGATGTTGAGCAAGCCGGGCAAGGAAGGGATTCCAGCCCCACAACCACAGCACGTGGGCTGCTGTTGGGCAACCAGGCTTGCAGCAACACGGGATCAAACCTCTGGGGCGTAGGGGTTTTATGGTGCTCAGCTTCCTGTTCATTCCTGGAGCACACACTCCTGGCAGTTTGGGCTCTGATGTGTTTTTTTTTTTTCTTTCTGTGCTGGGATGCTTCTCTGGGAAACCTGTGCCAGGGCCTCACCACCCTCACAGGGAACAATTTCTGCCAAATGTCCCATCTAACCCTGCCCTCTGGCAGTGGGAAGCCATTCCCCCTTGTCTTGTCACTCCAGGCCCTTGTCCTAAGTCCCTCTCCAGCTCTCCTGGAGCCCCTTTGAGCGCTGGAAGGGGCTCTAAGGTCTCCCTGGATCCTTTCCTTCTCCAGGTGAACACCCTCAGCTCTCCCAGCCTGGCTCCAGAGCAGAGGGGCTCCAGCCTTCAGAGCTTAAAATGATACAGGATGAGACAGCCCAGCTCCCTTGAGGTATGCAGGGTG
Source organism: Ptilonorhynchus violaceus (assembly GCA_013397565.1). NCBI lineage: Eukaryota > Metazoa > Chordata > Aves > Passeriformes > Ptilonorhynchidae > Ptilonorhynchus > Ptilonorhynchus violaceus. Next base: position 73,760 of record VZRJ01000016.1, read on the forward strand.
GCAATTCCTGAACAGACACGGGATGAGGTGATGGAAATCATCCCCCGGGAATGAGACCTGTTCAAAGTGACATGGCCAGGGGCAGATTTCACGGTTCTGCCAGGAGAGCAACAGCAGGAGCTGCTCCACTCCACACTTTTCCGTCTGTTCAAGGAAATCCACTCCACATTTCCCTTTGTAAAGCCTTCCCGGACCACGAGATGGCATCAAAAACCAGTGCAGCCTGAACCAGACGGGTTTTCCCTCTGGTCTGGCCTCCTCCAGCAAACCCATCCTGAGGTTCATCCTGCTGGGATGGATGGGGCAGCACGTCCCTTCTCGCAGGAGTGTCCCTTCTGCCCCAGGAAACCCCCTGTTGGCTCCCCCGTCCTGCACAATTTTTCTAAATAATTTAAAACTAAATTCCACGTGCTTCCAGTTTATTCCACACCCAAACCAGGCCCAGGTGCCCACCTCACCAGTCCCTTGCTGCTGACCCTCAGAAAACCCTCCCAGCACTTTGCCCTTCCTGCCCCAGCTCCTTACCAATGACACCGATTTCCAGTCCCACCAGTTCTCCTCCTATTTCCATTTCCCCCCCCTGAGGCTCACGGATAAACAAAGCAGAGAACAGGGGGAAAACAGGGTTACCAGGAGAAAAAGGGTCCCGAGTGGCCGGTGGCACGTGACGGACCCTCGCACGTCACCGGGAGCCTGGCGCGGTGCCTGATGAGATAACCTTTCACTGGAGCACCAAAAACACCCTTTTCCGAAGAATCTTGGGAGGTCTCCCTTCCTGCCAGGAGCCAGCAGCCCTTCTGGCTTTGCAGGCAGTCAGAGGGTGCCAGCAGCACAACGAAGTCATTCCAGCAGGGCTCTCCACGAGGCAGGACTGTGGCTTTCTCCATCTGGACTCATTGTGGGATGGAGCCTTCCTGCCTCAGTTTCCCTTCTGCCAAGTGGACGCTGAAAGTGGCTCTGCAGAGACACTGGTCTGTACCCAGCCCCAAATTCTGCACGCACCTGACACAGTCCCCACCCCTGTGCCACCTTCCAAAGACAAACACAGCACGGAACAAATATTTGGGCCTAAGGAACCCCTCCAGTGAGTGCCTCATGCTGAGAGCAGGAGCGACCAACACGTGAAGACAGTGACACAAATAAGAGTCTGGGCATCTCTTGGAACAGACAAGGGCAATCACAGCCCTGTTCCCCGGCCAGACACTTTGGGAAAGCACCTTCCCAGCTCTGTGTTGGGAGGGAACACTCAGGTGAGCGTAGGAGGAGCCAAGAGCCCAGGTGACCCCCTTGTTCAGGCTCTTATCCGGGCTGTGGCCAATCTCTGAGCCTGCAGAGAAAGGCAAAGTTGTGAAACACTCTCCCAAAAAGCCGTGCCCAGAGCTCTCCCAGTAAAGCCAGGATGGAAAAGTTGCTCTGGTTGGAAGGCACTGGCACGCTGGTCACGAGGAGAGCAAAGGACACGGAACATGGGGTTTTGCTTTCTCTCTGTACAACGCCCACAGAAAAGTGCTTTGGATACAAATCCTCGTGGGTCACTGTCCCCACTTCTCTCTCACTTCTTCTTTTCAGTGGATTTCTTCCCCTGAGGCCAGCTGGGGGTTTCTTTTCGAAGCACAAGGTCTGTCCTCACGCTGAGATGTGCCCAGCCTGCAGCTGTCATCTGAGCAGGGGGTGACCAGAGAGGGGCACAGAGGGGAAGTCAGGCCCTGCTTTCCGTCACAAGCCAGGGTGGATGGACACAGAGTGCAGCCGAGTGGCTCGAAACTACAAGCTCAGCAAGTGGGGGAAGGAGGAGGCCAGGATCAGGTGACGGGGCAGAGCAGCTGAATTCTTAGCAATTCCCACGACTCTTGAGTTCCCTGGAGGCTGGGGTATGGTAGGAGCAAGGGGAAAGTCAGGCAAGCACCACAAAGGGAATAGAGGTCACAGCATCTGCTCCAAAGTGTCTGAACCTGCCTGAGCCAACTGGACACTAGCCAGGTGTGCCCAGGTGGGCAAGAGGCCAATGGCCCCTGGGCTGTCCCAGCTCTGGGGTGGCAGCAGGGCCAGGGCAGTGCCCGTCCCCTGTGCTGGCACTGCTGGGGCACCTCCAGTGCTGGGGCAGCTCTGGGACCCTCCTCACAGGAGAGACCTCGAGGGGCTGGAGCGTGTCCAGGGAAGGGAACAGAGCTGGGGAAGGGGCTGGAGCACCAGGAGCGGCTGAGGGAGCTGGGAAAGGGGTTCAGCCTGGAGAAAAGGAGGCTCAGGGGGGACCTTCGGGCTCTCCACAATTCCCTGACAGGAGGGGGCAGCTGGGGGGGGGTTGGGCTTTGCTCCCAGGGAACAAGGGACAGGATGAGAGGGAATGGCCTCAAGTTGTACCAGGGGAGATTTAGATTGGATATTAGGAAAGATTTCTTCACCAAAAGGGTTCTCCAGCCTTGGCACAGCTGTCCAGAGCAATGGTGGACTCTCCATCCCTGGAAGGATTTAAAAGCCGTGTGGATGTGGCACTTGGGGACATGGGTTAGTGGTGGCCTTGGCAGTGCTGGGGGATGGTTGAACTTGATGATCTTGAAGGGCTTTTCCAACCTGAATGATTCTGTGGCACCTTGTATGGAAAGCACATGGCAAAGGTGCCCTGGACTTAAGGTGTTTCCCAAAAGGAACATCCTGGACTACCTGGGACCAGCTGTCCCAACCAGTCCCATACTGAAGGGGAAACAGCACTGGGGAGCTGCCCCAGCCTGAAAAGCTGAGAAAAAAAATCCCTAGCCAGGGGACAGAGAATATGGAAGAAGTTCCCACAGATTCAAAAATCTGTCAAATCACGAGGAAAATTCAGCCCTGATAAACACAAAGTTCCACCTTCGGCTCCAGGGGTACCACAGCCAAAAACTGCCGGGAGAGCTGGGAATGGATGGAGCAAGGGAACCAAGGAGAGCTTTCAGATGAAAACACATAAAACTCTTAATGTTTAATCCGGACAAGGACGCTGCCTTGTGTCGGTGCTGAGGATCGATGCTGCAACTGTGCAAAGGGACACAAAATTTGCAGGAGCAGATAAAATCCCCGTCCTCGCCTCGCCCCACCCGCCCAGGGCCAGAGAGTTCCGCCCTCGAAGCTTCGCTGCTCACCCAGACCTGGACCCGGTTTGCCACAGCGATGGTGGGAAGAAGGTTTTTGCTGATGTCACCTATTCCTGAGTCAGTCACAGGGCTCCTCGTGAGCCAGCCCGGCTGAGTCACCGCGGGATTGCGTAAGCGGAGCTCCCAGTTTTCAGGGATCCGCAGGGAACCGCAGCTCCCTGTTCGCACAGATTTGCAGGAAAGCAGGGGGGAGGATGTTGCAGGATCCTCAAGGGGCCTGCAGCCTCGTAAGCAGCATCAGCGTGAGGCTAAAGGGATGTCCAGGGGGTGTAGGACACCAAGACCCCCCCAGTTTCCATGGCCAAGCGGCACGGATGGAATTCCAGGCTTGGTGTTGGGTTCAGCTCTGCTGGTGGCTGCTCTCATCCCCCACCCACACCGGGAGCACACAGCCACCACCAGCCAGGACAGCCTGGCCACCTTCTTGCTTAATGAGGCAGCAAAGCTCATCTTCTGTCTGGACGGGAAAAGTCTGGTCAACAAACCCCAGCTTCCACCAGACAAGCCAGAATCCATCAGAATTAGCCAACAACCGGCCCAAGGCATGTTCCAGTGAGCTTTGTAAAGCCACGTGCTCCAGCAGTGACTCTGGCAGACACTGAATGCTTGGAGGGGGAGGATTGGAGCTCAGGATGTCCCAGCTCCCGGGGAGAGGTGAGGATTACGTCGGTGTCCAACCCTTCCAGGGAGGATTTACCAGGCACCTTTAATCCTTTTTACCCACTGCCCTGGGCGAGAATTTTACCCTGGCAGCTGATGCAGCCGTGTAATAACCATCATTATTCCCATCAAGGCCTCGCAGATGTTCTGCTGCTGCCAGGCAGAGCCAGTCAGCTGCAAAATCGTGCCATAGGAATCATAGAAAGACTCGGGATGGACGGAACCTTTAAGTTCATCCCATTCCAATCCCCTGCTATTGACAGGGACACCTTCCACTAGATCAGGTTGCTCCAAGGGGTCCAACCTGGCCTTGAACACTTCCAGGGGTGATGCTCAAAGAGGGACACAAAGCCGAAGAGTAAAAGAACCTCAGGAGCAAACGTTGTAATGCTGCTTTGGTAGTAAAATTATAGTGTTTAAAAGTGGCTGAAAAGGGTGAGTTAGGAAAAATCAGGGTGGATACTCCCCAGAGGAGGTCTGAGAGCCCAGCTGGACAGGCTTTGGGTTCAGGGAGGAGCACAGTTCACTCCTACCTTAAGCCAAGCCAAGCTATTTGGTTATTAAATAAATCTGCATTTCATACCCTTGTTGTAAGAGATGATGATTTTAAACCCTGAAGATGAAAAAAACCCCATACCTGCATTAATTAGGGCTTTTTTTTTTATGGTGGGAGATGATTATACATAGAAACATTTCTTTTTCCTAAAACTTCAAGGTGTTGGCCCTGCAGCAGCTTCATTAAGAGCCATTTACTGCTCAAGGTTGAAGCAGGGACACGGTGATTCAATCAGCACTGATTTAAAAAGCAGTAAGAGAGGTTTGCCCAAGGCCTCCTGACCCATTTCCTTATCTTATTCCTGTGTTGGTGGATTTTGCTCCAAAGGCCAAAGCCTCAGCAAACGCCATTCATTTCTCTGATACACTAAAAAAAAAACCAGGGGGAAAAAAAGTTGGAGGGGAGGGGTTGTTCATGCCTGGTTTGGGCACACAAGGGATTTACAGATTCTCTGGGAAGTCTCTAATGTGGAAACTTTCCTGGCTGCACTCAGCATCGTATATAAAAACAACTTATCATAGAATCATGGAATGATTTGGGTTGGAAGATAATGATTAAAAGATCATCCAGTTCCACCCTCCTGCCAAGGGCAGGGACACCTTCCACTAGCCCAGGTTGCTCCAAGCCCTGTCCAGCCTGGCCTTGGACACTTCCAGGGATGGGGCAGCCACAGCTTCTCTGGGCAGCCTGTGCCAGGGCCTCACCACCCTCACAGCCAAGAATTCCTTCCCAATATCCCATCTAACCCTGCCCTCTGGCAGTGGGAAGCCATTCCCGCTTGTCCTGTCCCTCCATCTCTTGTCCCAAGTCCCTCTCCAGCTCTCCTGGAGCCCCTTTAGGCACTGGAAGGGGCTCTGAGGTCTCCCTGGATCCTTCTCTTCTCCAGGTGAGCACCCCCAGCTCTCCCAGCCTGGCTCCAGAGCAGAGGGGCTCTAACCCTTGGGGCACCTTATCTCAAAAACGACCAACTTATCTCAAAAATGGTCAACTTATCTCGAAAATGGGCAGCCCAAACCAACTGAAAAAGGGATGGCAACTTTGCCACTTCCCCAAAGAGGGCAGAAAAAGTCCATGCAAAGTTTTAGTTCACACTTTCGTTTCTTGAAAAAGACACCAAATAAAAGACACCAAATACATTCAGGAAAATGGGGCTGCTTCCTCCTGAACAACCCACAGAGGACACCGGCACAGCCTGAAGGATGGGCTCCCTGGTGACCCAAAAGAGGCAAAATAAAAGGGGTTTTATAGGACTGCACAGGTTTACAATTGCTCTTATGTCACTTCTGGGCAAAAACCTAGCTGGAGATAAGGAGGTGTTGGGAATAAAGAGGGAACTGAAGCAAATTACTGGGAGAAATGAGTGTGAGTGATGTTCTGCCTCCAGCTCCACAGGACTGGAGGCACCGAGGCCTTCGCAGCCAGACAGTACAAAGGGCAGGACAAAAGCCAGGTTATTTTTGCCATGTTTTATGTCAACAAAACCTCACAGACAACGTGGAAAACTGAAATCAACCTTCACAAGGAGAGTGAGGAAATCCTGTGGAGTCACAGGGAGGTTGGGCAGGTTACAAGTTGTTTATTTACTTTTTTTTCTTAAATTATTTTAGTTGCTAAAGCATAAATAAAAGCATAGTGAAGGGGTGGTTAAATATGACATGTAAAGGCATACAGTGGACCAAGGGCCATGGCACACAGAGTACTGAAGAATAAAAGCACTTGAACACATCAAAACCCTCTCCAATTTTACTGCAGAAATACTGGTTTGAGCAGTCCAGGGTATTAAATGTTATTTTTCTAATTCTTTTCATCACTTCACTAGGAAATCTCCTAAACCAAAATCGATCTTTAAAATGTGAATGTGTTAAAAAAGTGATTGGATATAAATGGAACCGGGGGGGGGAAGTGATTTTTGATCACTGATTAATTATTTTTGATTCCAGGCCAAATGGTCTTTTCATTTCTGAGGATGGTGGGGGGTGTAGTTTTTCCCTCCTCCTCACAGGGAAGGGTGAGAAAAGAATAAAAAAAGGATGGTTTTTTCTCACTAAAGAGAAGCTTTAGGGTTGTTGTGGCTTAGAACAGGGCTTGAAACTGGCTCCAGAGATGACTTTTCTGTGTTTCTCATACTCCTGAAAATCAGCCAAAATTGAAAAGATTTCAGGGAAGAAGAGTCAGTGAGCACAGTAACACAGTGAAATCTTGCTGCAATTCCACATGAAAACTTCAAGGGATGCTGGAGGTGGGATGGAGGCAGGATAGTGGTGGGATGCAAGGAGGGTGGAGTAGGAAAGTTAGATGGGATGAAGGAAGGCTGGAGTAGGGAAACAAGAGGAATGGAGACAGGCTGGAGGAGGGAAGCAGGCAGGATCACAGAATCCCAGAATGGTTTGGGGGGGAAGGGACCTTAAAGCCCATCTCATTCCCCCCCCTGCCATGGGCAGGGACACCTTCCACTATCCCAGGTTGCTCCAGGCCCCGTCCAGCCTGGCCTTGGGCACCCCCAGGGATGGGGCAGCCACAGCTTCTCTGGGAAACCTGTGTGATGCGGGTGGAATTGAGAAGGGATGGGGATGGGATGCAGGTGGGATTTAAGAAGGATATAGGTAGGTTAGAGGAGGAAAACCAGATGGGATAGAGGCTGGCTGGAGGAGAAAACCAGGCAGGAGAAGGGATGGAGGCAGGATAGAGACGGGATAGCAAAGGGTGGGATACAGGTGGGATTCAGGAAGCATGCAGAGAGGCTGGTGGGGGAAAACCAGATGGGATGGAGAGAGGATGGAAGAGGGAAGCAGGAAGGATGTGGATGGGATCAAGGTGGAATGCAGGTGGGATTGAAGAGGAATGCAGGCAGGCTGGAAGTGGGATACAGGCAGGATGGAGATAGGATGGAGGTGGAATTGAGGAAGGATACAGGCAGGTTGGAGGTAGGAAACATAGGTGGGAGGGATGCAGGCAGAGCAGGGATGCAGGTGTCACCGAAACTGCGGGAGAAACAAAAACTCTCCAACATCTTTTCAGTGTTGGAGAATCAAGGCATTACTTTATTCTGGCCAGGACGTGCAATAGAAATCATTTCATCCACACATTGCCCGGGTTGTGCAGGGAAAATCATTCCACCACACACGACATTTCACCCGATGTTTCCCATATTTATACAGACAAAACCCAAGAAATTCGAGGTCACTGATCTTAAATTACGCAATTCTTAGTACTCAGTCTCCTATCGGTTATTGATCCCTTCGCCTTCGATGCTAATTCGGTCCTCATTCTTCGGTTCTCTTATCAGTCTTGTGCAGACCGGGTGCCTCCGACCACGGCAGGGGTGGTGCTTGGAGCTGATGTTCGTTAATGGTCGCTTATCTCCTCTGTATCTCGTGGCTGCCCCCGATCCATGGAGACGTTAAACTCATCCGGCCTCGCCCAGGGAACGGAGTCTTTCGAAAAGAAACTTCAATTCCTTTCCCCCCTGGGCAAAGACGAATAAAACCCCTGGCTAAAGTCGGTTTAAAAATGTTAAAAGTTGTATCATTTCCAACACAGGTGCGGGGATGGAGGCAGGAGGAGGGAAGCAGTCAGGAGCAGGGATGGAGGCAGGAGCAGGGATGGAGACAGAAGAAGGGATGGAGGTGGGAGGAAGGCAGGAGCAGGGATGCAGGCAGGAGCAGGGATGGAGGCGGGAGGAAGCCAGGAGCAGGGATGCAGGCAGGAGGAGTGAGGGAGGCAGGAGCGGAGATGAAGGTAGGAGCAGGGATGGAGACAGGAGAAGGGAAGCAGTCAGGAGCAGGGATGCAGGCAGGAGCAGGGAAGCAGGCAGGAGGAGGGAGGAAGGCGGGAGCAGGGATGGAGGCAGGAGGAGTGAAGCAGTCAGGAGCAGGGATGCAGGCAGGAGGAGTGAGGGAGGCAGGAGCGGAGATGAAGGTAGGAGCAGGGATGGAGACAGGAGAAGGGAAGCAGTCAGGAGCAGGGATGGAGGGAGGCGGAGGGAGGCAGGAGAAGGGATGCAGGCAGGTGCAGGGAAGCAGTCGGGAGCAGGGATGGAAGCAGGAGCAGCAGGGATGGCGGGAGGCGGGCTCCGNAGGGGACACGCGTGGGGCGGGGGGGACGCGGCACCCCCTTCCACGGCTCCGCGGGGGCGACAAGCAGCGGCGTCTCCCGCTTTTCCCAGCGGCGTTTTTGGGGATTTTGGCCCGTGGCCGGCGCGGGAGGGGGATGCGGAATGCGGGGTGAGGGAGGGGGATGCGCTGCGGCGCAGGGGTGCGGATCGCTGCGGGGAAAACGCCTCAAAACCCAGCAAAGCTTCAGAAAGGGTGGCGGGAGGAGAGAGGAAACCTTGTTTTCGTGATAAAGACAGGAAAAACACCCCAGCCCTGCTCGTCAGCTGACGCCGAGGTCGGTTTGGCACCCTGGGAACATCCCGTGATGCACAGCCCAGCCTGGGTTTGGACCATGCCTTGGGAATGGCGCTGGAGAAGCTGCCGTGCGCCCCTCTGGCCTGGAATAAATGTCTCATTCCCATATCCTACTCTCAGGGATGCTCTGCAGGCGTGATTCAGCAAAGATCGCTTCCTCCTGGCAATTTCCCTCTGGGTTGCGGATGAAGGGAAGGGATTTCCGTAGGACGGGCTGTCTGGGGTCTTGTGCAAGGCTCTGGTTTATGGATTGGTCTGTGAGAAAAAGAGGGAAAAAAAAATCAGTGCAGCTTCATTTGGGAGGAATCTTGTGCTTTCTGTGCATGGAGGCTGCAGAGGTGAATGCTGCAGCTTGTCTCGGGATGGATTTGTTTTGCCAGATACAAGTAGGGTTGGAATTAGATGACCTTTAGGATGCCTTCCAACACAAGCCTCTCTAGGGTTCTGTTATCTGACCTGTGCTAGTGATCTGGCTTTGCTAGAAGGGAGTACGTGTGGGGAGGAGTGCCTGACGTTGTTTTTTCTTGGAAAAAAAAAAAAAACCAAACAATTCCAGCTTTAATAATGCAGCGAGAGCCGTAATGAAGTCACCGGACCGCGGGTTTGGTGCTGCCAAGCTCACCCGGTGGCACAGCAGGCTGAGCTGGATCGGGAGCTGGAGCTGAACCTTTATGGCTTGGCTTTGTTGTGGCTCGGAGTCACAAGCCCTGGCAAACAGAACAAAGGACAAAGCTCGGCACAGGCCGGGGGCTGGTCCTGAGCAGGACACATGACTGGGGCTGTGCTGAGCACCCCTGGCCCTGGAGGGCTGGGGGGTGTTGGAGAAGTGAGGGTGGGACCGGTTTTCCCTTCCCCAGACCCTTGGAGAAGGTGCGGGTGCCTCTGTCTGTGCCCGGAGGGGCTCGGCCCAGACAGAGCAGGAGCTGGGAGATGCCTCAGGGCTGTGGCTTATCTTGTGGTGTGACCCAGCTGAATCATGTGAGATGGGCTCGGAGCAGCCGGTTTGGGGGCTGGGGGGTTGTTTATTTGCTTAAATAAAGTTAAATGGCGCTTGTGGGCTTTGATTTTGGGGAGGGAGACCTTCGTGGTGCAAAGGTGAGGGGATTTCTTGTGGGCACCGTGTGTCTGCCTTGGCTGCTCGGAGGGCGCCGTGGGCTTCCTGCTGATGTCTGGAATGACATGGTCCAGCCGTCAGGAGCTCTGTCCCTGGGAAAACAGGCAGGGAAGTGCCCCTGGCTCCCAGATCTCCTGGTCAGGAGGGATGGAGACGGCACTTGGGTGGTGCCTCCTCCTTCCCTCCTCCTCCTCCTCCTCCTCCTCTGCGACAGCACAGAGGGGTGTGGGTGGCTGCTGCAGCACCAGCACAGCCACATCCCTCCGGCTGCTCTCCTCCCTCGCAGGCTGCGGCTGCTCTGAGCAGCTCCTCTCCCAGAGCCTTCGGCCTCGCTCCTCCTCCTCGCTGCCCGGGAGAGAGGGGGGCTCCGGGACTGCACTCGGCTGGCCCGAATTTCCTCCTTTTAAGCGACCAGCTGGCTGAATTTGAGCGTCCTGCCCAGGGTCGGGTGTGCTGGTGGGTATTTATTTCTTGCTCGTCGTTCAGGACATGGCACTAGCAGGTACTTCGCATCCCAGGGTCGCAGTCCAAGGGGAGCTGGAGCGACTCGGGGGGCTCTTTGCAAGCCCCCAACATCCTCCTGCCGCCTGGGGAGTTCTGTAGGGTGAAGCTGCCGTGTCTTAAGAAGTCCCACAGCCTGGTTTCTGTTTCCCAGCTGATGGGCTGTGGTGGGATGTGAGCCGCGGGTCAGCCTTGGCCGGGGTTATCCTGAGGCTGCGAGGCACCTCTGGAGCCGTGGGGGCGTGCGAAGGGCTGGGATCTGCTGGGGTTCCTGGAGAAACTCCCCCGACCTGTTTGCTGTGCACTCGGGAGAGCAGATCTCGGTGGGGTGCAGCAGCTCTTACGCAATTTTGGTTTTGGTGCTGCTGCTCTGGTGTTCAGACGGCCTTGAGGTTTTAGGGGACGAGGAGGAGGAGGCGATAGCGGTGCTGGGGGAAGCGTGAGTGTGATAAGGCTGCCAGGGGAAGCTCTTGCTCTTGCCGGGGGGGCGGGGGTGGAAACCGGCAGCTTTTTCTTGCTGTGGGGTCTCTGGGGTTGTTGTGGTCAGGCTGCACGTGACCCACGGCCAGTGGGAATCCATCCTGCCGGTCCCGTGCCTGCGTCTCCTATTTATAGATCTGCTGGACACAGGATAAAGCCGGGGGGGGGGGGGGGGGGCGGGGAGGAAGAAATCCCGCGAGATGGAGGATTTCCCCTTCCTTTTCCAGACAGATCTCGGGATACCTGGTGCCCCCTGAGAGGATCAGCTCCCCACCACCCAAAACTTCACAGCCATAGGAGACCTTGTGGAATAATAGAAAGGTTTGGGTTGGAAGGGACATTTAAAGGTCGAGTTCCAGCCCCTCTGCCATGGGGGCATCTTTAACTGTTTATCAGGTTGCTCATCCAACCTGATCTTGAGTGTTTCTCGGGATGGGGCATCCCCTAGCACTTGGGGCAACCTGTGCCAGGGCCTCACCACCCTCACAGAGAACAATTTCTCCCCCATATCCCATCTAGCCCTGCCTTCTGCCAGTTTTAAGCCATTCCCTCTTCTCCTGTCCTTCCAGCCCTTGTCCAAAGTCCCTCTCCAGCTCTCCTGTAGCCCCTTTAGGCACTGGAAGGGGCTCTGAGGTTTCCCTGGATCCTTCTCTTCCCCAGGCTGGACACTCCCAGCTCTCTCACGACCCATGGAGAGGCTCCATGCCCACAGGAGACTTGGCAAGAGGGGTATTTTTTTCCCTTAAGAGCCGTCTGGCTCCCAGCTATTTGCTTCGCTGGGTTTGCTGGCCCTGGGCCATGTCGTGGTGCAGATGCAAAGCAGCGGAGCTGAAACTCTGCCTTGTCAGAGGGGCAACTGCTGGGATCTATTTTCAGTCTGGTTTCGGGTTGCCTGGAGCGTGGTCCGGTGACCCGAGGCCGGGGGATGTCCCGTGGCCGTCCCTCAGAGGCTGGGGGCGAGCGGCGCACGGGTGCCCGGGCAGGGTGGTTTTCAGCCCGTCAGCAGATTTACAAACACCCTGCTGAAAGGAAAACTGCGTCATGTGACTCCTGGCCTCAGAAATGCCTCCTTCCTGCGCTACGGAACGCGCGGAGTCAGCTGCAGGAAGTAACAGAGGGTTTTTTGGGGTTTGACATTTTTTCTGCGTGTGCTTTTTTTTTTTATTTATTTTTTTGAAAATTTTTCATTAAAAAGGTGTTTCGGCTCAGGCTGGTCACCTGCAAGCTTCCTGTGGCCGTGTTGAAGGGGCACAAGTTGTATTAGAAATGTGTATTTGTTTTCCTGGGTGTAACCTGCTTCCTGATGTGTGAGCAGGGGAGCACAGCCAGCGAGGCCCTTGCCTGCAGAAACCTCTCAGCAAGAAAAAATGCATGAAAACCCTGCAAAGGGCTGAGATTTAGGAGTAGGAGGACCCATGTGCTGCTGAAACTCAGCTTTTTTGGGGGGCTGAGCATCCTGCTGAAGCACAAAGAAAAGGGGGGAAAAAATAAATAAATGGTGGAAGGAGGAGGGGGAAAGGAGAGAAAAGCCCCTTTATACAGCGAGCTGCAGCCGCCTGGGCTTGCTGCTGGCAGAAAGTAGGACACTCCTGCTGGGTTTTCTTCTCTGGAAAGGCTAAACTTGGCTGTGAGTGGGTGGAAGCAGCCGGCACAGGGAGGTGTGTGTGTGTCTCCCGTCCCCATCCCCTGCTCATCCAGCTCTGCTGCTGTGGGGCTGGAGAGCTGCTGGCAGGAGCTGCGTGTCCGGTTTGAGCCCGGGCTTGCCGAGGTGATTACAGGTTCAGCTCGCTGAGATGAGCAGGAATTAAAGCCTGGATGTCTCTGCTGTGGAGGATCCAGGGTCTTGGGTTGTTGGTCGGGGTGGATGTGGGGCTGGTGGGAGGGGGATGGGAAGGTTTGGAGGAGGAGGAGGAAGGTGCCCTGGTGTGTTTGCAGAGATAAAGGAGCTCGTGATGTGTCTGAGTCAGGGGACACTGAACAAGTGGCTGCTGGCACTGGGGGTTAAAGTGGAGTTGGGCAATTTGATGTGAATTGGGTTAAAGGAGAGCAGAGAAACCACCGAGCCCTGGAGTGGTTTTGGGCTGGGTGATCCTTGTGCTCCTGCACGGGAGGCTGTGGTGCCTTCTTGCCTGCTCTTGGATTTCCCTTGTGTCTCTGTTCCCCAAATTGGGACTTTCCTGGTGCCCTGCACATCCCTGGGGAAAAGCCCCAGTGGGAGGGGAGCAGTGGGACACAGGCAGCTCCAGTGCATGCTGACCCCTCTCTGCATGGGCAGGGGGTCACACTGGGGCTGTGACAACAATCAGGGTCCCAGGGCAACTGGCTGGCCAAAATGAGGCCATAAGGTCCAAAAATGTCATGTGGAGTGATATCTTTAAAGGGAACAGCACAGCAGCAGGGCCAGGGGCTGGCAAGTCCCTGGGGCTGCAGCCATGGCTGCAGTTTGCTGTGGAGGTGGGAGATCACTTACTCCTTCTCCTAGTCCTTATTCCCCATTTTTGTGGAAGTAAACACAGGTTTTAATACCCTCCAAATCCTTTGGATCTGCTTCAAACGGTATTTTCCTGTGGTTGCTAATCCTGCAGTGGCCAGCAAACAAGTTTGCCTTGTCTGAGTTGTCCTGAGCTGCAGGAGGGGGGTGGTTACTCTGTTCCTGTGCCTCTCCTGACCTTTGGGGCAATTGGGGATCCGGAGGGACCTGGTGCAGCCGCACGTTTTATCCCCCCATGTGTTGCTGCAATGGTCCTTCAGCCTTGCTTGCAGTCTGAGCCCACCTTGGGAATGTTTCCAACAATGCTCCAATCTGGCTGCAGGTGGAGAGTCCCGTTCAGTAGCCAAGATGTGGCCCTCTGTGTCCCTCCTGTGTGTCCTGGTGGCCTTCGCCAACGCTCGCAGCGTTCCTTACTACCCTCCTCTTTCCAATGACCTGGTCAACCACATAAACAAGCTCAACACCACCTGGAAGGTGAGTACAGGGCTCATTTGGGGGTTTCTTTTGGATTGCTGGCGGTCTCTTTGTGGGATTCAGTGGCTGAGCTTTGGGAGTCTCACCACAGTGGTGACATCAATCCAGCCTGGCTCCCAGTTGGCTTTTCCAGTGAGGTGATCAGGGATTCCTGTAGTGACAGGGACCGTGGAGCTCCTCTTTGGAGCAGAGCATGATGAATTTTTGGAGTAGGAGCAGTGTAAGAGGAGGAAACTCTGCAGGAGGCTGGGAGCAAGCAGCGAGTGTCCAGTTACAGGTGACCTGATCCTCCTTGGCCAGTTTGCTGTGTCCAGAGCCTCGAGCTGGACCTTGCTGGTCCTGATGGGCCGATCCTGGAAGGGGCTGTGTTCTGTAGGTAGTGTCAGATTCCAGCTGGGATTTAGGGAGCTCTGGAGCACCAGGCTGGTCCCAGCAATGCTCTTGGTGGCTCGGGAGAGCCGTGTCCCATTTCTGTGTGTCTCTTCCCAGGCAGGGCACAACTTCCACAATGCTGACATGAGCTACGTGAAGAAGCTCTGCGGCACCTTCCTGGGTGGGCCCAAGCTCCCCGAGAGGTGAGTGCAGGGAGGAGGAGGTGAAGCTCCAGGAGAAGCTTGTGTGGATCCTCCACGTGTGTCTGGAGCGGGTGAGGGGCTCTCCTGGCAGGCTGTGGGCAGGGTTCCCCCAGGTGCAGCTTGGTGGACGTTGTGCATGGTATTAAGCAGAGAGCTTAATTGTGAGGGGAAAATCCATCCTGTGTCCTGCCAGATTCTTGACCAGTTGTGCGGGTTCTTATCCTTGAAAATCAACACGCTGCAGGAGCTGCTGACCTGGTCTGAGGACATCACGAGTGTTTATGCTCCTTCAGTGAGCAAACAACAGCCCTTGTCCTCCAGGTGACCTGCAGAGGAGGTTGGAGAGTCCAGTGCAGCCAGCCCTGGTTCACTGGTGTTCCTGTGACAGGATTTCCCTCTCCTCACAGGGTGGATTTTGCCGCAGACATGGAGCTGCCCGACACCTTCGACTCGCGGACGCAGTGGCCCAACTGTCCCACGATCAGCGAGATCAGAGACCAGGGCTCCTGCGGCTCCTGCTGGGTGAGGACAGGGGCGGTTTCAGGTCGTGCTGATAAAGTCTTACTGGGCAAAAACCATGCCTTTGAATCTGCTGCTGAGCCCCTGCCGTGGGGTTCCTCTATCTCAGGTTGCTCCAAGCCCCATCCAACCTGGCCTTGGACATTCCAGGGATGGGGCAGCCACAGCTTCTCTGGGCAACCTGTGCCAGGGCCTCACACTCTCACAGGGAAGAATTCCTTCCCAATATCCCATCTAACCCTGCCCTCTGGCAGTGGGAAGCCATTCCCCCTTGTCCTATCGTTCCAGCTCTTGTCCAAAGTCCCTCTCCGGCTCTTCTGGAGCCCCTTTAGGCACTGGAAGGGCTCTAAGTTCTCCCTGGATCCTTCTCTTCTCCAGGTGAACACCCCCAGCTCTCCCAGCCTGGCTCCAGAGCAGAGGGGCTCCAGCCCTTGGAGCATCTTTGCTGCCCTTTGTGGGGTAACAGGGGGGATCCTGCAGTGTCTGAGCCTCTCCCAGCCAGGCCATGCCTGCTGCACTCATTTCTAGGAGGTTTCCTGGTTTCTCTCCCTTGCCCAGCTCTAATGGGTGTTTTGGGGCTGCCCTCAGGCTTTTGGCGCCGTAGAAGCGATTTCAGACCGGATCTGTGTCCACACCAACGCCAAGGTCAGCGTGGAGGTCTCAGCTGAGGACCTGCTCTCGTGCTGTGGCTTCGAGTGTGGCATGGGGTGAGCTGCTCCTGCTCCTTGTGCCCTGGGAGGGTGGTTGGGAGGAGCAGGGACACACCCTGGAGGTGCTGATTGCTTCAGCCCTGTCTTTGTTTCCTCCCTAATGAGCAGGAAGCTCCTCCAGAGGTTTGTGTTGTGGGTATTGGAGTTAGGTGGGAGCATAAAGGTGGTTCAAGGGACTGAAAGTCCTCCTGGGACACATCCTGCCCCCAGCACAGTGGATGTTGATGGCTGGTGAAGGGAGGGCAGGCACAGAGCTGGCAGCTGCCAAAGCCAAAGCAAGGATCTTTTCATAGTCCCAGATCCTTGGTTTTCAGGCACAAGCCTTTTGCGTGTGGCTTTTCCAGTTGTTGAGCACAGGCTGGGGAGTTGGGTCACCAAGTCCTGTTGCTCCTGGCAGCAGAAGCTGATCAGGGACCTGGTAAAGAGGCTCTTTGGGATTTGGAGGCACCAGTGCTCTTAGCTCCTTGCCTGAGGCCTCTCAAGACAAATGCTGGGGAAGGCAGGAACAGACTGAAAAAAGGTTTAACATGCCCAAAGCTTCCCTTCAGCCATCCCAGGCTGGCTCCATGCCCCTGCCTCCCCCAAACTGGGATGGCTGGGGCTGGAACTGGTGCTTTTTCCCCCAGGTGCAATGGTGGTTACCCCGCTGGTGCATGGAGGTACTGGACTGAGAGGGGCCTCGTGTCTGGGGGTCTCTACGACTCCCATGTGGGTAAGTCCTAGCAGATACCGTTGGGAAAGCAAAGAGGAGAATCTCTGCTGGTTAAGGTTCATGTTCTTTGGGATGCTTCTGTCCTGCTGTGCATCCTTGTGGCTGCTCCCTCCTTTGGGTCTGGGCTCAACACGAGCACCTCTGCAGTCCCAGCTGGCTGCTCCTGCTCCCGTGGCTCCTGCTGGTCACTCCTTTGGGACAAGGGTCCCTGAGCAGCACCCAGAGGCAGGAGGTCCATCTGGGAAGGGAGCCAGTAGCCCTTAACAACCCCCCAAGGCTCCTGCTTCCATAGCAGGAACGAATCAGGCTGTGAATTTTGTGGTGTTGTTGGTTTTGAACCAGTTCAGTATGCTCTGGATGAGGTCAGGAGTCTCTTCCTGACAAGTTTCCCTTTTGAAAAGTAACTTCCAGACCAGAACCCTCACCCTCTGCCTCCTCCTGGCATCTGTTGGTT
The DNA here is from genome assembly GCA_013397565.1 of Ptilonorhynchus violaceus. Lineage (NCBI taxonomy): Eukaryota > Metazoa > Chordata > Aves > Passeriformes > Ptilonorhynchidae > Ptilonorhynchus > Ptilonorhynchus violaceus. The sequence continues at coordinate 90,543 of VZRJ01000016.1, forward strand.
CATGTTTCCACCTTTTCCATCCCCTTGTGGAGAGGGAGGTGGTGGGCAGCGGGCCCAGAGGGCAACGCTGATGGAGGGATTGCCCATCTGGCAGGGGAAGAGCCGCTGCTGCACCCCACTGATTTGTGGGGTTCCTGGGGCAGAAAGGCCCTTTCTTGGCGCATCTGGTGCTTTCTCCAGCGTGCTTCTTGGGATCTCTGGGGTCAGCCAGCTCATGTCTCCTCTGTCCCGGACAGGCTGCCGGCCCTACTCCATCCCTCCCTGCGAGCACCACGTCAATGGCTCCCGGCCCCCCTGCACCGGGGAAGGAGGGGGCACCCCGAGGTGCAGCCGGCACTGCGAGCCTGGCTACTCACCCTCCTACAAGGAGGACAAGCACTATGGTAAGGGAGCTCTTCCTCGTGGCACCTGCGTGGGGCTGGCGGGATTGGACCTGTTCCTGGTGGTTGTTTCCTGTGCCCTGTCCCTGGAGGCTCCAGTCTGCTGGTCCTGGAGCAAACCCGAGCGTGGCAGATGCACAGTTTGTGTGTGCTGAGGCACAGCTGGGAAGGGGGAACAGGTTGAACTGGTTTGAGTCCTCGTGGTGCAGGTGGTGGGGTTGAAGAGTGCGGTGCTGAGCCCTGCCTGGTGTCAAAGCCACCTCCAAGGCTCCTTGGCAGGAGCCAGACCTGTACATTTAGGATAATCCAGGTGTTTCTGGGAGATTTGTCGTAGCCTCGAGTCATTTGGGTTGTTTTGGAAAGGAGAGTCTACAAAGTCAAAATGTCCCTTCCCACTGAAGCTGCCTGGAATAGGTCCTTGGGTACAGAATAGGACTCAGATGAAATAATTCCCTCTGGAAGAGGGGTGGCTGGAGCCCACTTTTCCTGCCTGGCTGTGTCGGTCCCTCTGGAGCAGCTGGGTTTGAGTTTAACCTGAATTTAAGTGGAAGAGGCCTCTTGCAGGGTCAGACTGGGCAGTCTCAGTCGAGCCATCCTGTGTGGCCTGACAATGCCATCCTAATGGTGGGAATTTTTCTCTTTTTCAGGCATCACGTCCTACGGAGTCCCTCGCAGTGAGAAGGAAATCATGGCTGAGATCTACAAGAACGGCCCCGTGGAAGGAGCCTTCATTGTCTACGAGGATTTCCTGATGTACAAGTCTGGTGAGCAGCAGCACTGGGGCTGGGGGGGGAGCCCTGTTCCCCTCTTAATCCCTGGGGTCCCTCTTTTGTGGTCCTTGTCTGTCCACTCCAGTGTGGGAGGAGATCTCAGGCTCACACCTGAGTATGTGGTGTGGCAGATGCCATCTTCTGTATCCATAGCAAGGGGAAAAGGTGCTTGGGACTGGATCAGGGAGGGAGCCCCGCTGGGGACCACCCTAAATTCCAGCTGACAACAACAGCTCAGATTTTGGGTAAAATCCTGGCAGGAGCACCTCAAATTCTTAATTCTGAACTGCCTTTGGCCCCTTGGTGTATGTCTCTGGGGTGGTCCTGTGTGCTGAGCTGGTGCTGAGTCACAGAATCCTGGAATGGTTTGGGTTGGAAAGGACCTTAAAAATCATCCTGTTCCCCCCCCTGCCATGGGCAGGGACACCTTCCACTATCCCAGGTTGCTCCAAGCCCCATCCAACCTGGCCTGGAACACTTCAGGGCTGGGGCAGCCACAGCTTCTCTGGGCAGCCTGTGCCAGGGCCTCCCCACCCTCACAGGGACGAATTTCCTCCTAACACCCAACCTAAATCTCCCATCTTTTAGTTCAAAACCATTCCCTCTTATCCTACCACTGTCTCCCCATGTAGAACTCCTTCCCCCAGGCTCTGCACTAAGCTTTGGGCTCACATTTAACCAAAAACCCCTCTTGAGCCGCTCTGGGAGTTGCAATCCCCAGGCTGGCAGCGCTCCGTGGTGCCTGTGGCCACGCTGGGCTGTTTGTTCCCTCGCAGGGGTCTACCAGCACGTGTCCGGGGAGCAGGTGGGAGGCCACGCCATCCGGATCCTGGGCTGGGGCGTGGAGAACGACACTCCCTACTGGCTGGTGGCCAACTCCTGGAACACCGACTGGGGGGACAACGGTGAGGCGCCGCCGGGAGCCCCCGCCCCGCTCTCCCTGGCGCGGCGGGGGAACGCTTGGCTTTATTGCTCTTCCTGTTCCGCCAGGCTTCTTCAAAATCCTGCGGGGAGAGGACCACTGCGGCATCGAGTCCGAGGTCGTGGCCGGCGTGCCCAGGACGGAGCAGTACTGGAAGAGGATGTAACCACCGGCGATCCAACCGCGAATAATCCCGAGTCCCTGACGCTTTTAACTGATAGCGGGTTGGGTGCAGAGACCCCCCGCTTCTAAAAGAGACTATAGTTGAGGTTACTTTATTAAAGCTTTTTATCTTTTCTTTTCCCCCCCCC
>VZRJ01000016.1:93014-105389 GCA_013397565.1 Ptilonorhynchus violaceus
TTTTTTTTTAACTGTACGGTGGAGCTGGAGGTGGAACTGCTCTCTGCCAACCTCCTGCTCCCTGGTGGGTCACAGCAGGACACTGGGGCATTCCCTGCGCAAAGGACTGCTGGAGAGCTCGCTGGCCTCTTGGGATTTGGTTAGCCTGGACCCCTTCCAGCCCAGTTTGCTACTGGGAGGGCAGGAAGCAGTAGCTTTGTGCTGGGATTAGGGACTTGGTGGGGCAGCAGAGATGGATGCTGCTGGAAAGCCGTGGCCAGGGGGGATTTGTGCACCCCTGGATGGGTTGGTCTGACTGTTAGCACCTGAAACAAGCAGGGAGGTGTTTCCTGTGGGTGTGTGCCTTGAATTGGCTCGATTTAGACCCATTAATGACAAAATACTGCTGAACTTGATGTGGGGGTGGCCCTGGCCAGAGCTGCCCACACCAAGTCCATCGTGCATCGCCTGCTCTGCTCCATCCATCCGGCTTTTCAAACCACTTCTGCTCTCAACTGCTCACTGGCTTTTTTATCTGCTGTAGTCTGGGGTTACTGATGCTGGGGGAGGGCCTGGCTGGAGCTCCATGAGCCTTTGATCAAATATCCTGCAAGCATCTGGGAGGGAGCTGGAAAGAGCAAACCTCTTCTCCTCGGTGGCTGAGCAGCTTGGTGTGTGCAGGTGGTGTCTGGGGAAGGGCGCTGCACCCAAAGTTGGGGTGTTTGGGGGCTGCAGGTGCTGAATGCTGAGCTGAGGGATGGTTCCCAAGTCTGCTGCAGGGAGCTCTAGGAGATGCTTGGAGGTGTCTCACTGACTTGCACACAATCGAAGCTTTTTTTTTCCTTGAGCCACCGGCGTTAAGGAAGGAAAAAAACCTTATTTTTGTTACTGGGGGGAGGTGTAACAGGTTGTGTAGGAGGAATCATGTGATTTGCCAACACTAATATAGCAAGGAGCTTTTTTGTTTTTAATTTTAAAGCACAAAATATATCAGTGAGCTGAGGCTGCGGGTCTGAAATGTGTGAAGCAGGCTCTCCATGCACTGTAAAATAGCCCCTGACCTCTGCTTGCTCAGACACCAGTGAGCCAGAGCTGTGCTGTATTTGGCTGGAACACCTGTGCCAATAAATGATTTCTCCAGAGTCTTGGCTCCTGGCCCTTGGTTGTTTCTGCCCGATTGCCACCACCTCAGGTGCTTGTCTGGTGTGGAGGCCAGGTCAGACCCTTCTGTCTTCAGAGAATGGTTTGGGTTGGAAGGGACTGTAAGGGTCATCTCATTCCTCCCCCTGCCACGGGCAGGGACAACTTCCACTATCCCAGGTTGCTCCGAGCCCCATCCAACCTGGCCTTGGACACTTCCAGGGATGGGGCAGCCACAGCTTCTCTGGGCAACCTGTGCCAGGGCCTCCCCACCCCCACAGGGAAGAATTCCTTCCCAATATCCCATCTAACCCTGCCCTCTGGCAGTGGGAAGCCATTCCCCCTTGTCCTGTCACTCCATCCCTTGTCCGAAGTCCCTCTCCAGCTCTCCTGGAGCCCCTTTAGGCACTGGAAAGGGCTCTGAGGTCTCCTTGGAGCCTTCTCCAGGTGAACACCCCCAGCTCTCCCAGCCTGGCTCCAGAGCAGAGGGGCTCCAGCCCTTGGAGCATCTCTGTGGCCTCTGGACTCAGTCCAGCAGCTCCACATCCTCCTGATGTTGGACCCCAGATCTGGAGGCAGCTCTGCAGTTGGGCTCTCCCCTGGGCAGGGCAGAGGAGCAGAATCACCTTCCTGGTGCAGGTGTGGTCACTCCCAGCCCTGTCCTCTGGCCCTACTGATGAGAGCCACCCCTTGGGGTTTGTGCTGGGGGTGGGGAAAGTGCTTCTACCTGGACCAGAGAGCAGCCAGGAACTATCCCCTGCATCCCTGAGGATGCACCAAGGCCCTGGAGCATGTGCCAGCAGCTCAGGGCTGTGCCACCCCTCCTTTCAGAGTTAATTTATGGAGCCTCAGCTGTCACCCTGGTTAAAATTCTTCCTCCCTCTCTGGCACATGGGGCTGTACTGTGATACCCAGAGTTGGCACCAAGGGAGCACTGGAATTTCATGAGCTGAGGGCTTGTAACTTGTGGGGAATTACTGGTGTAAAACAAATGACGGCTGAAAAATAAAAAGATGATCCAACACTCTTTTTTTTTTTTTTTCCCAAAGAAAACTTTTTAATTTCAACAAGACTGGAAGCTGCACAAAGAGAGCTACCGCGAGTTTCTGTAGAACAACAGCTTAAAACTATCTACACCAGTAACTGTGGAGTAGGGCTTCTCCTCTGAGTAACAGCCTGGCCACAGGGGCTTGGCCTTGCAAAGGCCACCACCCTACACCTGGTAGCTCTGTCCTGTATCAGGACAGGGGCTCTCCTTCCCTTCACGACAGCAAAGCAGCATTTGACGAGGGTAGGTAGGGACTTGGAAAACAACAATCCACCCCAGGAAAACAGGACTTGCCTTTAAAGTGTTGTTTCCTCTTGTAAGTCCAGCCTGATGTGTTTGAAGACAGCAGTGGGAGCCTCTTCCAGCTCGCACGTCAGTCTGACCCAGAGCACCCTCCCAAAGCCAGAGCCAAGTGGGCCAGGGAAACCTGCCCTGGTCCCCTCCTTGGTGGCTCCAGCCTTCCCAGCTCATGGCAGGGATTGCTCCTGCCTTTCAGGGTGACCAATGCCTCCCTTAAGAAGCATCCTATGAGGGACAGCAGGGTGCAAACCCTCCTTCCCCTGCCTTGCTCTGCCACAAGCACCCATCCCCTGGGGCTGAGGAAATGCAGAGCCCAGACCCTGCAGTGGCATCAGGCCTGGGATTATGAGCTCAGGGCAGTGCTGGCAGCTCCCTTCTCATTTAAACCACCTCCCTACTCCTAAAACAAGAGCTCTGCCAGGGCAGGGGCCATCTGTCCCAGGGCAGGGAGCTGCACAGCTGCCTTTCAGCTGGTGGCACATTCAAGTGGACAGAGCACCTCACCTCCCATACACTGAACATCAAAAGGGCTCATTTCAGCGTCCTTCAGCACAACAGAAATGTGACTACAGCCTCTGCCTGTTCCCAAGCTGCAGGATGTCAATCACTGAGGGCCCAGAAGGTGGCCAAAACTTTTTCCCTGGATGAGGAAGCACATTCCTCTCCCAGCTGAAGCAGCACTCTTCCAGCACAGTCCAGGCACCAGAGGTGATGGGGAAGAGGCTGCCTAAGAAAGGGATGCAAAACCCTCAGGGTTTTGCTCAGCTCTGAGCTGCGAAGATGCCTCAAATCTCAAGGAAGTAAAGAAGCAACTGGAAGCTTCTATTTCAAACCATCCTAACAGAAAAAAAAAAACAAACCCAAAATATTCAGGTAAACAGGAAAGAAGGGGGGTGGGGGGAAAAAAAAATACTCAACCCCAAACAATAAGACTCCAAACAGCATTCGCAGCCATCCAAGCAGACAGCAAGGGCGGTGAGGATGGAGTCCAGCAGTGCCACACTGTCACCCCCCAGGGCTGCAGCTCCCTGGTGGCCCATCCTTGTCACCGTCCCGCTGCCCGGTGCCGGGCCACCCCCGCGGCAGGGGACGAGGAGCCTCCCGTCCCCGCTGCCCTTGTGCCAACCACGTGTCCCCCCGCCCGGCCGCTGCCCCTCAGTTCTCTCCCGCCTGGACGAACTCCTCGGTGGCCTTGGAGAGGGTGCTCAGGTACTGCCAGCTGAGGGCCGCCAGCAGCATGGCGCAGGACAGGTAGATGGGCGAGTAGTGGTGGCGGGAGGCCATGGGGCCGCCGGGCAGGCTCATGGCGCGGATGGAGGTGATGATCTGCTGCGTCTTGTTGGACGACGGGTCCGTGCTCGGGATCTTCTGGTAGATCTGGGGAGAGGAGGGGGGAGGAGTTAGGCTTCCCACACGAGGTTTAGGAGGCAAACGGGAGCCGGCTGAAGTTTTAAGGGCCGCTTGTGTCCTCAAGAGTGACCTCGGCGGTGGACAGCCACGAAGCAAGGGACACCTGGATGGGCACGCGGCCCAGCTCCCTTGGGAAGTGCACTAAGCCAGGCTGCCTCTTGAGGGCACCCCATGATGGGACATGGACCACATGGCCTTGGACACGATCCCTCAACCCCCAGTGGCCTTACTGGGACCAGTGGCGTTACTGGGACCAGCGGTTCTCACCCTGCAATCCTCGCTCACTGTGTAGCTCACCTCAAACCAGTGGGAACATTCCTGCCTGGAAACAGCCACAGCACCCCCTAATTCTGTGGTATTTGGGGTTGTCTTCTCATGGCCTTTGAGATACTCACCTGCAGCAGTCTGAGCAAGGTGGGCACAGGCAGAGACCCCCTTCTGGGCTAAAGTGCTGCAGTGTCACTGTCCCTTGCCATGGGATTGGCCAGTTCACAAGGGCAGCTCTAATACCCCACGGTTTGGGGTCTCCCTGGTGCAGATGTGAAGTCTTTTCATTGAACAGCCCTCACTGGACTTGGGGTTTGGGGAGTGGGGTGTTTTTTTCCCATGAAACCACCCAGCAGCTGATTCTCCATGTAAACTTCTAACCTCCACAGGACCTTGAAGTCTGGAGTCATAAGGTCCCCTCTGAGCCTCCTCTTCTCCAGGCTGAGCCCCACCAGCTCCCTCAGCCGCTCCTGGTGCTCCAGACCCTTCCCCAGCTCGGTTCCCTTCCCTGGACACACTGCAACCCCTCAATGTCTCTCTTGTTGTGAGGGGCCCAGAACTGACCCCAGGACTGGGTCAGGAGGACAGGCACTGCCCTTGTCCTGCTGGACACACTTTTCCTGCTACAGGCCAGCATGCCACTGGCCTCAGTCTCTACTGCTCAACACAGGCACAGACCAAGGGTACATTCAAGGGAACACATCAAGCACAGTTTGGTCCAGGCCAAAACCCCATCGGGGTCACCACTCCCCACCACTACTAAACCAAGAGATGCAAGGACAGGATTAACAGATTTCCATGTCCTCCCAATTCCCAATTCCACCCCGAGAGTGGGGACAGGAACAGCCAGAAACGACCCAAAGCAAACTGCTGAGCCTACCTCTTCCACATACTGGTACATGATGGCTTTGACAGCTTGTATGTTCGTGGCATCCATCATGAGGGTGACGGCCTGTCCCTTCCGGATCTTCACCACCCCCCGGAACACCTGCTTGTTGTTGTAGCAGGCAGCCAGCGTGGCAATGGCCATCACCTGAGGAGAGGCAGGAAGAGCCTTTACTGCACTGGGAGGAACCTGCCAAGGGATCACCTTGTCCCAGGTGACGTCCGTGGAGTGGAGCCACAACCTCACCAACGGCGGACATGGCAGGAACCAGGAAAGAAGGAAAAAACCAACAGGATACAGAACCTCCTCCACCTCCAACTCCTCACCAGAGGATGAAAAACCACTTGGAAGCACAACTCACCTGGGGGATAGCGCAGAAGTTGAAGACACTTTGGTTTTTGAGGCGGGACAGGTAGGTGAGGACGTCGGGGACGTGGTGCAGGGCGTTGGTGATGAGCTCATTGAGGCACTGCACAGCCACGTCGATGTTCTCTGGCTTGGCAAGGTCTGAGAGCTTCTTGGCATATCTGCTCCAAACCTGAACACCAAGATAAGGGCTCAGGAGTTGGAGGGTGCATCTGTGTCTTAACAGAGACACCAGGTCTGGGAGAGCAACAGGAACCACCAAAAACCCCCACACAACAGCCCTGGAGCATCAGGATAAAGAAAAGCAGGAAGGGCAGGCTGTGGAGATGTGATGGTGGCCTTGGAGTACACAAAGAGATTGTAAAGGAGGGGGGTGCAGCTCATCTCCACATCTTCCCTAGGCAGGGCAAGGAAAAGGTGAGTTTTTGTCTCACTCAAACCTGTGAGAGCTGAGCCACATGGAAAAGGGGGAGAAAAATTCTTGGACATCATGTCAGGCACAGGCAGAGCTGATCCTGCTTCTGGGAGCAGACCAGGTACCCTGCTGGGATGTCACCCAGTCTTATCCTCCCTCATTCCTAGAGAAAATTTAAGAGAGGGGAATAAAGCTGCCTAGTTCTTGGCAGTGTGGGGTGACATCACCTCGTCCCCATGTCAGTACCCAGAGAGCTGCACACAGATGTGGAACCTGTCAGCCAGCTGTCATCAGGACTGTCATTATCAAGGACATGTACAGCCAAATGTAGTAATTTTATGAGGTTTCTCCTCACCTCTCTGGGCCAGAACTCCCTTCCCTCCACCTGGTCCTCCAGATAGTCACGGATGATGTTGGTTTTCTGCAGGAAGAGGCCCATGGAGTTTGCCAGGTCCGTGTCCTGCCCCACGATAGAATCTTCCAGCTCTGATGCAGAGAAGAGGCGGGAAAGGCCAATCCCCACCAGCCCAGCAACGTAGTGACAATACTGCCAAGGAGGGAAAGGGGGGAAAAAACGAGATAAAAGGAGCAGTTACAAAGAGCTGCCTGTTTGCTTCAGAGGGTTTTACAAAAAGTAATTGACAGTTCATTTCATGCAAGTTCTTGTGGCCCTCCCTGGGATGTCTCAGCTTTCCCATGAAAACAAACACCTTTTCCCAACAGCGATGCTCTGTCTCCTCCTTCCGTAGGGACAAGGTGGACCCTACCTGGAAGTGTTCAAAAAACCCACGGATGTGGCACTTGGGGACACAATTTAGTGGTGGCCCTGGCAGTGCTGGGGCAATGGTTGGACCTGATGATCTCAGAGGGCTTTTCCAACCTTAATGACTCCATGATTCTACTCCTGCTCAGCCCATTCCTCTGTCTGGGCTGACTCACCTTATCCCACTCATGCTGAGAATCCACCTTTTTCTCCAGGAACTCTGCCATCCCGACACCCATCTTGTGGCAAATATCCGAAATCACATCCTGGTAGACCTTTGACAGGTTCCTGAACTCCATGGAGATCTGCAGCACGGTAAACACAAAAAGAGAGTGTTCAGGGAAAAAAAACCAGCACAGCTCAACATTTATTAAGGAATCAGAAAAATACTGTTTACCAGGCTCCAATCCCACCCTGGCTGGAGATCTGGGACAACTCCCCCAACCTGAGCTGTTTCAAGGTCCTTGGAGCACAGGCTCAGTCTGTTCCCAGTCTAAGCAGGACGGTCTCTGGCAGGAGATCAGACACAGCAAAATCTGTGGGAAGGCTCTGTGGCCTTGGACTGGTATCATCTGGGAGCTGCAGGACAAAACTGACTACACTTGGTACACGGAGTTGTTTTCCTCTGTAATCTGAGAGCATTCCATCACACCAGCCACGGGAACTGACCAGGGAGGTTTCTCTGCTCTCCTGGGCCCTCTCCAGCTCTGTGCTCCACAGGGCACGTTTTGCACAACTGGAAAGGCATCAAGCAATGGGAAAAGCGTGAAATCCTTCTTCTGCATGTCCAGTAATGGGATCATGGAATCACAGAATGGTTTGGGTTGGAAGGGAACTTAAAATCTTCTAGTTCCAACCCCCTGCCATAAGCAGGGACACCTGCAGTGTCTCAAATGCTCTCACACTGAAAAAAAAGGGTNGTGAACATGAAATAAATCTCCGCCGCCCCCCCCCCCCTGCCATAAGCAGGGACACCTGCAGTGTCTCAAATGCTCTCACACTGAAAAAAAAGGGTTTTACTATGAGGGTGCTGAGGCCCTGGCACAGGTTGCCCAGAGAAGCTGTGAATGCCACCAGAAAAATTCAAGGCCAGGTTGGATGGGGCTTGGAGCAAGCTGGGATAGTGGAAGGTGTCCCCTCCCAGGGCAGGGGGGAGGAATGAGATGAGCACACCTCAGTTCTTCAAATAATTACCCCATTCCCACTGCTAGGGAAAGCCTGAAAAGGGTAGAATTCATTAAAAATGGTAAAAACTTGGAACAAAACAGAACTTCCTTGGAAAATGAGATGCTTCTCATTACAACTGTTATATTTTTTCTTAAACAGAGCTTAGAAAAAAACCTTAAAAAGTCAACTAAATAAAAAAAAACCAATGCAGTATTGTTACTAATAACAGTGAGGGTGCTTTTTGTCTTATATCACGGAATTGTAGAATGGTTTGGGTTGGAAGAGACCTTAAAGACCATCTCATTCCAACCTCTGCCACAGGCAGGAACACATTCCACTAGGGACACAGGCAATGCACAGTGTTGGGTAACAACCCCAAATCCCTCTCCACAAGGGTCACCTGCTCTTCCAGCAGAGGAGGAAAAAGCCACTTTTCCAGAGCTGGCGCTTTTCCACAGCCAGATCCCCTCTGGCTCACGGAGTTGCACAACGTTTGTGTTTCTCACCCCAGCCTGGCATCCACCCCCACAGGCAGGGGATGGAGCTCTTGGGAGGAGCTGTGGGACTGAACAAGCTCTTCAGGCACCACGTGGAGACAACCAGGCACCCAAAGGTGCCACCAGGAGCACGGAGGAGGCTGCCTTACCGTTGGGAAGTCTTCCAGCACCTGCCGGTCCTTCTCCTTGCTCTCCATGTACTTCCACTCTGGCTGGTAGAGATAGGAGTGGAACTCGTGCAGCATGGGGACCTTGACATCCAAGGGGATGCTCATGTCATCCTCTACAGTGTCCAGGGCACGGAGAACGAGGTAGAATATGCAGACTGCATGTCTGGGAGGGGAGAAAAAACAGTCAGCCCTTAGTTGGGAGTGCCTATGAGGCAGGATAAGCAGCTGGGATTAACCACAGGGCCTTCAGCAGAGGCACTTGGAGCTCAACATGACACACACTGGCACTGCCAGGTCCTTGGTGCCTTTGGAAGACACCACTTGGCTGGGAAATCCAGGTTTTCCCTCATAAGGAGAACTACAGCATGACTTTTGGCTTTCTAAGATGTGCATCAGGGAAGGGTCAGGCCTGTAATCTCCCTGAGCAGGGAAAATCCAACGCTGTAAGCAAGGCCAGAGCTCACCAGGACCCACAGGACAGAGCCTGAGGTCAGCTTATTGGGAAAAACAAATCTAAAACAGGGAAGAGGAAAAAACCAGGTATTTTTCCCATTAATTCCCCTTCTCTGCACTCAAAAGCCTTTTGTCCTGTTGGGGGGAAGTAAAGGGGTGCCTCACTGTGCAACGGGAATATTAGCACTGGCAGATAGAGCCAAACCCATCCTGTATTTTATATCCCCATGAACAAACCCTGGAGCCAGCCCACATGTCCAGCATCCCAGCAGGAAGCTGCTGGAGAGCTGCTTCCCCTGCTCCTCCCACCGCCCCTGCCTTCTCTTTCCCTGCCTCCACCATCCCTGTTTCCTTCCCCATCCCTGCCTCCACATTTCTGCAGCTCAAGCAAAAAAAAACCAAGTCCTGATGGGAAGAAATACTCTTTGCAGCTCCAGGACTCATATAAAATAATCTCCAGATCTCCATGAGCACACAGATATGTCAAGGAGACGAGGCATTTATTAATTGTTTAACAAATGGAAAGCAGCTTGGTCTGCTTAAATGCTAATTACCAGGTGACAGTGTTGTACTCCTGGAATGACAACCTGCCAGCAGCGATTGAGCATCCAGGGAAAACTGACTTGCTCTTGGAGCCAATACTGTTAAATTTGGCTTTTTTTTTCCTTGAATAGAAGGGTATTTTAACACTCCTGTCAAACCACACACCCGAGGGCTCACGAGCAGCTGTCTCATGTGCTCCTGTTCCTTTGCGTGACTGAGTTTTTCCATTCCAGCCGGGCTGCAAACGTTCATCCAACAGGATCCAAGTGCCCAAAGCTCTAACCCACTTCCAGAAGCGACCAAGAAAGGCAGAGCAGAACCTGAAATGCCATCCCAGAAGCACCCCTCACAGTGGCATCATGCCAAGGGAAGAGCCAGCAGTAATTCCAGAGCCCAGCAGAGTTAAAACACTTATTTAACCCCACTTCTGCATCCAGACCTCACCTGCATCCCTAACTTCCATCATACACTGAATTTGGATCCGTGGCAATTTTGGCAAATCAAAGGAAGAAATTCTTTACTGTGAGGGTAGGGAGGCACTGGCACAGGTTGTCCAGAGAGGTGGTGGCTGCCCCATCCCTGGAAACACTCATGGTCAGGCTGGACAGGGCACAAATGGAAGCACCCAATTCCAAAGAACAAGTGTGGATCATCCAGGGCTCCAGCTCCAGCCCTGTCCTAGGCACAGCTCACTACTTCCAAGGAAAGGAGGTCTCCCTTCTCCTTTCCAGGACATGCAGCCTCTGCCAGTCCAAAGCTGCTGAACCTTCAAGAGTGGATCCTGAAAGGTCCCAGAGAGAGGCAGGACCACGGAACAGGCAGCAGAGAAAGGCAGGAGCATCCCTCTTCTCTCCATCACCAGGAGAGGAGCTGTGAGCTTGGATCATGACTCTTTTCCACCACCAGCAGTGATGATGCTGTTGGCTCAGCCGTGGATAAAACTGCAGTTTTGAGCCTCTCACCTTCCAAGAAAACGCCCTAACCATGGAGCAGTGAGCTGGACAGGGCTCTGGCCAGCAAAACATGTGCTTTGTGGGGCCAAAAAAAACAAGAAAGGAGGAACCAGACATTTCAGCTCAACTCCACTACCCTGTCTGGCCAGGGAAGCACTGCTCCAAGCCCTCCTCCAGAGGTTCTCCATCTTCCAGCAGCCCTTCTGGGATGCCTGTCTGTAACCACAGGGGTGCAGCTGAACTCCCTGATGGGGTTCAATGCAAGCCCTTTTTTGATCCAGCAAAATTAATTCCTTCCATAAGGTTGCTGCTCTGCCTATTCCTATATCCTCCCTATTTTCTATTTCCCTTGTTTGTCCCTAAATTCTCCAGCAGAGCTACTGGGCTTTGAAAATGAGTTTCTCCTGCTCCACTACTGAGCCAGCTGTAACTCAACCACCATCCCTGCATGGCCGTGGGTTGCAAAGATCCGGCAAGAGCATTTTTAGGATACCGGGCAGAAGTTTCTGTGCCCTGAAGGGTGATCCTGATCCCAGCAGGCCGCACGGCAAGGATTAAAGGACAAAAAAGACAGACAAAGAACAAAACTGCAGGAAGTTCAAGGCAAGCACAGGGCAGACAAACATTGCTAACAGGTTTCGTAGTGTTTTCTTAATCGAACTTTTTTTTTCTTAATTTCTACATGGCAAATAAAAAGCTTAATTCTTGGCCCCGCTCGTACTTTTCCACGCGATTCCAGCCAAACCGCTGAATTTCTCTGCCTTTCCTGTAAACCAGGCTGCAAACACGGTTCCATAAACACTGGACACAGCTATGGGGCACGGTGCAAAATGCCAAACCAGGGTTCAGAAACCCCACAGTGTTTGGGGTGGTGGCTGCAAGTGCTCAGCAGAGCCATCGGATGTGTCCAGAACAACTTACAGAACCCCCAAAATTTGATCATCAACACATCTTGGGATTAACTGGAGATTTACAAACTGAAATCAGTAATTACCATATGAATATAAGGAATTACATGCAGAATAATGACATGGCACAAGGCCCCCGGGCCAGCTGAGCTTTACATCCTCTGTTACCATTCCCATCTGAAGCTTTCCCGCACGGGACAGCAAAATTTGTACAGCAAGAAATGAGAGTGCAACAAACCCCCTGTGACAACCGGGCAGGTTTTGAGGCAGCTGCTTCCAAAAACACCTCCCAGACGAGGCCCAGACCCTCGGTCAGCCCCAGGTTTTTCCTCACCTCCGCCCTCCAGCCTTTGTCCAGCACCAGCCTTGGCACTGCCAGGACACATTCCCAGGGTGTCACACACGGCACACGGCCAGGCCCTGTGTTTAACAGTCTGCTGGCCAGGAAGCTCAGCCCAAAATCCCAGTTTGGTGGAGGGGGGGGATGTGGTAGAGAGGAGGGATGTGGTACAGGCAGCTGGGACGTGAAAAACCCCACGTCCCACTGCACGGGGTGGGGCTGAGCTGAGTGAGTCCCGCCAGCTCCTAATGGGAGAGGGAGCGTGTCCCAGCAGCTCCACTAGAGAAAAATGGGCGCACTGCGTGGGCCACCTCCTGCCAGCTCTGATACTGGGGGGCATCACACCCACCACTTCCTGAGGAGACCTGATACTAGGGGTCCCCTGCACCCACTACTTCCCAGGGACCCCAGTGCTGGATGGCATTGTACCCACCACCTCCCAGGGAGCAGAATCACCCCCACCACCTCCAGGGGATCCCTGGGATGAGGGAGGAAGCTGCACCCACCCCATCCCGAGGATCCCCAGTGTTGGGGTAGCATCCCACCTGCCACCTCCCGGTGCTCCCCAGTGCCAGGGGGTCACCGCACCCCCCTCCCCGGAACCCCGGTGTGCCCCCACTCACCGCAGCTCTCCGTCCAGAGCCTGGATGACGGCGGCGAAGCTACGGCTGGTCTGGTTGAGGTACCGGTAGCAGGTGCGGAGGCCGCATCCCAGCGAGTCCTGCGGGCAGAGCGGGGCCGGGGGCGCGGGTTGGAGGCGGGGGGCGGCG
>VZRJ01000016.1:106954-142432 GCA_013397565.1 Ptilonorhynchus violaceus
TAGCAGTGGGAAGCCATTGCCCCTTGTCCTGTCCCGCCAGGCCCTTTTCCAAAGTCCCTCTCCAGTTCTGCTGGAGCCCCTTTAGGCACTGGAAGTGGCTTTAAGGTCTCCCTGGATCCTTCTCCAGAAGGCCCCCAACTCTGAGCCTGTCTCCATAGAAGAAGTGCTCCTGTTCTCAGAGCATCTCCATAGCCTCCTCTGGACTCACTCCAACAAGTCCACATTGTTCCTGTGCTGAGGACCCAACAGACACCCGGCTCTATCCTCATCCTTCAAAGTGCAAGATTCAGCTTTTGGGGTTCTTTTTTTGTGGGTGGTTTTCTTCCAGAAGTTGGACTTTGATCATCCTTGTGGGTCTCTTCTAACTCAAGATATTCTAAGAGTCTTTGTTTTGGAAGGGCACTGAAAGGGCATTTCACCAACACCCTGCAGGACACACTCAGAAGGGACATTAACCGCCTTCTTTGGCCCCATAACCCCATTAATTGGTTTATTCAGCAATCTCATAACCTGCAACCACTCAAGGGTGTTGCAGTTCTCAAGGGAGAGGCTGTGCAAGGCTTGCCTGGGAAGCAGCTGCCTACAACACAGGTGGTTAGCTCCAGCATTCCCAGCTGATTTGCAATCCATCTTTAATCCAGCTCCCATTACAGAGAACCCTTACACTGCTGAGGAAAGCTGCTGGTGCCATGCTCTACAGGCAGCTGGAATTTCCACATACACCTCAGCTTTTGCCCAAGAAACTGCCAGGAAGGACACACTGAACTTAAGATGAACATCACCAGTTCAAATTCCAGCTTTTATTTTTTGGCTCAAGTCAACAATTTATTGTTAAACTCAAATCCAGCAAGAGAGGACGACAACAGCTCCCACATCATGTATAGAGACACAGCTCACCAACCAAGGGACCACATCATCTCTACTTCCAAACCTTTCTGCTTTCAGGTTTCCTTGGAGATCCCAAGTTTTATGCAATCCCCGTCAGAGAGAGTATTTTTAATTGCCACAGAACCAAAACCTGTGGGCACAGAGATGAGCTCCACCAAGCACTGCTGACATATATTTTGTATATATTGACGTGGAAGGAGGGAGCTGTTCCTTTTGGATCTGACACAGGGAACAACCTCTCATGCTTAACCACACCCCATCACAGCCCAGCACACAGGTATTCAGCTCCAGACAGAGGCAGGATTATTTAATTCCTACTTAATCAAGCTGTTTAGGCAGAGGGATATCCTCTGTTCTGCTGACCCCACCAGGGTCAAGGGACAGGGTCACTTTACACCACAGCAATCCCCTGCTCAACCCCTTACAGCTTCCATCCCCTGTCACCTGAACAGGGTGACCAAAACCCCTCAGAACTGGTCCAACTCTTTACACTGTTGTGTCACTTTGACCAAAAAAAAAATGATATGGACAAACACTTTCCTTTCTGAATCCACTCAGTCCTGGGACCCTCACTGAGCACTTAACTCTGCCAACTCCCTAAGGACCAAACTCAACAGCCTCAAAGAAACCACAAAGACCTTCTAGGACAACTGAGAGCATGGTTCAGAGACCACCTAGCACCCTCCAGGAAAGCTGGGAATGCAAAGCCAGGTCACCCAGTGACTGGGGAAGGGTCCCCATCCCCTGGCAGCACCGCGGGCTGGCACTGAGGGCACCACCACGTAAGTCTCTTAAAGCCACCTGAGGGTCCAAAAGTCCCCTTCATCAGGGGATGTCCCAGGGGACACTGCTCCTTCTGGTAGACCTGGGGGTGCAGCCCTTGGCCACGCAGTTTGTTGTGCAGCCACTCAGAGCTGAACTGAACTGCACAGTCCAGCAGACGCTCCAGATCCGAGAGAGCCAAGAGGGAGCCTTTTGTTAACGGGTGGATCCTGGCCAGGTACAAGATCTCATTTTTAATGATGTTCCCTGAAAAAGGTCAGAAACAAGGAGACAATAAGGATATTTCTAATCAAGGTAATGCAGGCCTCTGGCTCCAACCTGTGATTTCTGCCTCAAGGATTGCAGCCACCAATGCCATTCCCTGTACCAGAAGTGGCATCTCAAGAGTAGACTTAGAGAGCTGGAATTGGGCTGGAAGAGGTTCTCTTCCCTCTACCCTCAATACAGACCTTGAAGATGACCACATGCCCTCAGCTGGATCAACCAGAAGAGTAAATTGCCCAGACATACACTTCTGGATCTGTGGACATCCCACCCACCTTCCTCCACTTCTCCTTCTACCCCTATTCCCTGGGACTCACCCAGCCCTGAGAAATATCTTTGGTCCAGGAGGGTGTAGCAGATGGGATTGGGTGCACGGAGGGCACTCAGCGCCCGGCCACGGTGGAATTCCACAGACAGGATGTCAGAAGTAGGATCAGCCCTCGGAGAGGAGCACCAGAGCATCTGGCAGTTGTAGAAAGCAAGGAAGCCTCCGCTCTCAAAGTGCAGAACCAGCCTAGGAAAAGCAGGGAAGTTGGAGTCTCCCATCAGGAACATCTCTCTGAGGCACTTGTATCTGTAGCTGGTCACAGTCTCAATCTTTAACAATTTCAGGCAAGAGACTTGGTGGGGAACCAACACAACTGGTGGAGACTTCAAGGTCATAGAGCCACAGAATGGTTTGGGTTAGCAGAGACCCCAAAGCTCATTTCATTCCACGCCCTGCCATGGCGTTGCTGCCACAGGTTGCTCCAAGTCCCATCCAACCGGGCCTTGGACACTGCCAGGGATGGGGCAGCCACAGCTTCTCTGGGAAACCTGTTCCGCCTTGCTCAGACACTTCCAGTGGGACTCAGGACACGGACTGTAGCCGTGTTTTCAAAGCACTGCTGCCTTCAACAGCATCACTCCAGCCTGGGATTCCAGCTGTCTGAGATGTTTGCTATTTATCCAAGGCTTTTTAAAAAATACGTAATTTGGACAAACTGGCATTTTTAGGGCATGATTCAGCCTGGCATCCTAAAACTTCTCTAAGATAAAAATCTTAACAAAACTGGTCCTGTGATCCCCAGGCTGGCAGGCAATTGCATCCTACAATTCCACTGCGGATTCCCTGGTGGAACACATCCCACATCCATTCATGCCATCTCTCGTGCCTTAGCAATTATCAGAGAACGTCACGGCTAAGAGTATCCCCACACAAATTTGGTTTGGGAGAAAAGAGAAGAGGCAGGGAGAGAGAGGATTCCATGAAATACCTGGGCACAGGATCCTTCCAGTCCCCCCTTTTGTTGGCTCTGTTTGCTCTCGAGAACTCGTTTGCCCGGACGCTGCCGAACATGCCAAAGTGGAAGCGCAGCCAATTGCCAGGACCCTCTGCTCCATCTGGGGCTTCAGATCCCGAGTGCTGGAGTTCCTGCAGCTCCTCATCCTGGGAATGTGGAGCACCAGCCTGTCCTTGCCCTCCCTGGGCGGGAGAACGTGTCCCACAAGCAGCCTCCCCTTGCAGCACTGCTGCTTCTGCAGTTGGTCCTAAGGGACCTTGAGCTGCCCCAAATGCCAGGAACAAGTTCTTCCCATGAACCTGAGAAAAGAGGTGGGATGTGCTGATGATCCACAATTCTAGAAAGGCTTGGGTTCGAAGGGATCTTAAGGATGATCTCATTCCAACACCCCAGCCACGGGCAGGGACACCTTCCACTAGACCTGGTTGCTCAGGCCTCAACCAACCTGACCTGGAACGCTCACAGGGATAAAACCTCTGGCTGTTTCCACACAAGTGACTATTTTCTACAGCCTCTATTAGAGGGCACATCACCTCACCCTGAACATGGGATTCATCAGCATCCAAGCCATTCCCATCAGAGCTGCACTCATCCTTGCAGATTCCTTTCTTTGCCTGCCTGAAGCACAAAGTGTTCAGATGCCACTCAAGTTTGAATCCCTACCAGGGGCTCCCATCAGGCCAAAGACACCCACCGGGACAGACACTCAGGTGTTTGAAATGTGTCGTCATTGCTTCTGATTTACTCCCCCCACTTTGTGCTTCTTATTTTGCTTCCCACCTTTAATCAGAGGTGAGGCTGCACCAGGATTTGACCAGTCAGGTCCAAATCATCATCTGGGAGGTGTCAGGCCAGTGAAGCCTCATCAGGACCGACCCAGTGTGACTTCTGACAAATGCCCACAGCACAGACACCTCAGCTTAGCCAGGTGAAGCCCTCAGGGGAACATTCACAGGTTCTGCACCTCCTGTCACCCAGGTGCAGGACAGGAGTGGCTTCCCTCAGACTTGTCACAGATGTGTAAATTCACCTTCAGAACAGCTCACCTGGGAGTCCTGGAGCCTCAGGGCATTCAGGTCATTCACACTGAGCTTCCGGCTGCTTCCCCCCACCTTGGCCACCACTTGTCCCACAAAAGGGGAGGTCAGCAGCTGGAACTTCCTCACTGATGGGCCCTCTGGCATCTCCAGCAGCTGTTGAGGGATTAGCAGGTCCTTCTCACACTCTGCCCTAGACTTGAAGGGAAGTTGCAACTCAGAAATACACAAAACATTCTCCTCACCCACATTTTCCTCCTTAAGTCCCTGTGGCAAAGTCCCTGAAGACAAAGAGGTTTTTCAGGACCAGGGAGGCAGAGGAGTTTCCATCCTTGGGGATATATATAATTTAATCCAACACAACCCTGAACAACCTGCTCTAATGGCAGTTTTCACCCAGGAAGCAAGAATTTGGCCTGGGGAATCTCCCAAAGTCCTTTTTCCTGGGGTAACAAAAGGTTTCCCTGTTCATGTCAGGGAGGGTTGGAAGTGGATGAGCTTTAAGTTCTCTTCAACCCAAACCCTTCTGTGATTTTATGATTAATGACTCAGAACCAGCACAGGCCAGTGACCCATCTTTTTCCTGCTACACCATGGGAAGTGCTACTCCCACAGAAAGATTAGCTCTGGAATTAGCACATCTCCACCCCTTGCTTTTCCCACTGCTTGCCCCACTGACTGCAATGGCATGGAACCAGTTTGGGAGCATTCCTAGACTCTCCTAACAGCATCTGGGATCAGAAGGCTCTGCATGAGGAGGAGATGAAGCAGCATGATTCTGCAGCTCTCTCCAGGAAGCCACACCAATACATAAGGAGTTATTTCTGGCATGAAATCCCAGTCTCTTGCAGTTCTTCTGAGGAGTTTTGCCAGGCATGGATGTACAAGGAAAGCGCAGCTTGGCCTTCATCTCACAGCAGCAGCTCTCCCTGCAGACGAATCCCAGAGACCAGCACTGACCAGAGGCTCAGCTTCAACCTCCACAGCACTCGGTATAAGGCTCTGAGACAGCTTAATATGAAAGTCAACAGCAGTCCTGGGGTCCCCCCTCCAGAAGAGCCATTCCCACCTCATGCCAGCATCTCTGCTTCTGCACTGCCTGGGCTGGCTCAGAGACAGCAGCCCACGTTTGCAGCAGCTCAGAGTGACTAAAAACAAAGCCTTCATGGCCACACACTCCTGCCACAGCAGGGGGACATCCTTGGCATGGCTGTGAGGAGCAGCAAGGTATGGACATACCCTCAACAGGAGCAGGCATAGCAGCATGGCTATAAATGCCTTCCTGTGCTGCAGCACAAACCAAATCCCTTTTGGAAGGGCTCAAGAGAAAAACACATCAGGGAACATTAATTTAATGTCTTAGATTCAGATAAAGATATTAAGTGGTCATCAAAACTAGATTTACCAAGGGTAAAAGACTGAGCTTCAGTCCTCAAGGGCATGTGATAATTATTCACAGGCCTGCTCCAGTTTCACCCAAAAAAATCTGCATGTTATGTTGATCAAGAGACAGCTGAAGAGATGCACCTGCTGCCAGAGTCACCAGCAGTAGTTTGGATCCCTGAAGCAGCTAGGCATAGGTCATCCAAAGGGTCTGCCACAAATTTCCAGGCACTGGCTTCATATCAGGCCGCTCCTTTTTACTCCAGACCCACTTCAGTCTCATCCAAAATGCTCTTCCTTCCAAAGACAAAGAGGAGGAAAACCATCCCCAGCCCTCTGCAGGGCACAACACCCATCTGCCCAGCCATGACCACCCGAGCTGGTACCTCTGGAGAGCTGGGGCAGGGAGCCAGGCATCCTCCCCCTGTACAGGCTCATTCCCAGTCCTTGTGCCTGGAGAGAAGCCCAGCACCCGAGCAGAATTGAGCAAGGACAAGGCTCATCCAGCTCAGCCCACACTGCCATCCTGCTCCCCGGGATTGCAGGAAGGCTCCCTCTTACCTTACACCCCTGGGCAAGGCTCCTGCAGGGATTTCAAGGCACAGCCCTGAGCCTCCATATGCAATCGGGGGGGGGGGGGGGGGGCAGAGCTCCCCACTTTCTCACACTCAGCCAAGCATTAATTTGCAGCCATCCTAAAAGAACAGGCACTGAGCTCCCACCCCATTTTCACCCACATCTCCCCAGGACAGTGAAGGCACCCTCAGCCCCAAGCCCCCCATTCCTGCATCCAGCTCTCAAGCCTGGGGACTTTTCAATTTGGGGACCAGGCTGGGCAGCCTTCCCCCCCTACTTTATTACCCCCCTTCTGCTCCTCAGTGCTCCACAGCCCATCCTCTGCTCCCAACCACCTCCCACAGCACCTTCACCCTCTTCCCTACCCACCCTCAACAGGATCTCCTACAACCAAATCCCTTCCACCCACCTCCTTTTATAGGGGAGGAAGATCCTCCCCCCAAATAGCAGGAGAGCTCCCCAGTTGGCTGCTGGGGGAGGAATGGGTGGGTCTCAGGTGCTGGCCTCTCTCACCCCACCAGTTGTACCGGTCTCTGGGAGCTGGTTGGGCTGGGCAGGAAGCTGGGTACCCTGGGAGGGTGATTGGGTGCCTAAAGGAGGGCTGCGCTCAGCCACCTCCACCCTCTGTAAGGGCACAGCCCTTGCTGGTAACGTGATTTCAGCTTGAGGGTGTTGTCTCCGAGTTCAGCTGGAAACATTTGAGCTGAACAACAGCCTACTAAGTAAAACTTAGTGAGAAGAGGGAAGTCATGATGGTTTTTAAGTGTCCCCAAGGGTTTTTCCCCTCTCTGCTGTGTTAGGGGTGTTACCAGTACTGGGTGCTTTTCCTCCTTTGTATTAAAGTCATAGTCACAGAATGGTTTGGGTTGGAAGAGACCTTAAAGCACATCCAGTTCCCATCCACACCACAGCCGTGGGCAGGGATACCTTCCTCTACCCCAGGTTGCTCCAAGCCCCATCCAACTTGGCTTAGAGTTGCTCCATTGCTGGGTCTGTCACCTCTGGAGTCTGTCATCCTGTGCTGGCCATCCCAAATCCTATATATGGGAAGGGACTCTTTGTGGCTCCAGGGCTTGGAGACGACATTCAGTCTCTTGCACCAACTCATTGCTTGGGAATCCCCAGGTCTAGGCAATTAATTTACCAAAGATTTTGCCTCCCATTAGTAATCTAACATTTATTATATAAGATATTTATATAGGACAAGGAGTAATGCGTACAAGTTGAAAGAGTGGAAATTTAGGTGAGATATTAGGAATAAATTATTAACTGTGAGGGTGGTGAGGCACTGGCACAGGTTTCCCAGGGTGGTTGTGGCTGCCCCACCCCTGGAAGTGTCAAAGGCCAGGTTGGATAAGGCCTTGAACAACCTGGGATAGGGAAAGGTGTCACTGCCCATGGAAGGAGGCTGGACTGGATGACCTTTAAGGTCCCTTCCAACCCCTTAACATTCTATGATTTGGAAAAACATTTCCACCATGAGGGTGGTCAGACACTGGAACAGGAACCCAGAGAGGTGATGGGATTTCCATCTTGGGGTGTGTTCAAAACTTGACTGAACAGGGCTCTGAGAAACCTGATCTCATCCCTTCTGACTTAAAATTACCCTGTAATTCTGTCATTGTGAGCTCCCTGGGACAGGACCCACTGCACCACTTCTTCTCCAGGTGCATTTCATATGTTTTCAGTATTTCATCGTTTGCCCCCAGCCCTCTCCAAGAAGCCCACGAGGGCAGACAGAGTCAAGCAGAAACCTTCTGGTTTTATTATCATTGTTTTATTTCCATTAGATCTAAAGGTGTAGAAGTTACGTGGATCGGTAGCCATACTACTTCATAATAGATATTTTTTTACATCTTTAAATAATTACAGCTTGTTCAGTTGGTTGGTTTCCCTCTCCCCCTCACAAATAAGTGTCTGTTTCCATGAGACCTTCCCAGATGACCTGGGAAGCTTCAAACTTTGTACATGGGGAGAAAAAAAAAAAGGGCAAAACAAAACACCACCCCTGACATAGTCACAGCTTCAGTGTTACATCGAGAGTTGTTGATTGGTTTTCAAGCTCCCTTGCAATATTCCTGAGCTCCTCCTGATTGCACCCTCTCCATCCAAGCCCAAAAGATTGCAAGTGATCTGTGGATCTCTTCTGATCAATTTACAAAGAATAACTGAAGTGAATCAAGATATTGCACTTCCACAAAGAGCAAAGACATTTAGAAATGGTTAAATGACCTTTCTTGGCTCCCTGTCCTGGTTTTCATCTGCCCACCTCCCTTTGGTGGCCACAGAGCCATGGCCAAGGTCTGGTTTGATACAACCAAACCTTGTGCTGCAAAGCCTTCAGCAGCAAAATATTCATGATTAGTGATGATCTCAAAGGGAACAAGTCCCATAAATGCATTTTTATATGTGCTGAAGTGTTCTTGCAGGAGTGGGCCCTTCCCTCTTGCTCCTCAGGGAAGGGATGGTTCTCAGTCCTGTATTTGTGCAGGACCTGGTATGGACCTCACTGGGTTCTCCAGCAATAACAGCAATAATAAAAGCAATAATTTGCCTTAATGGGTCTCTAATAATTGTATCTAATTCATTACCAAAGCAGGCTCTAAATGCCTCCTCCATCACAGGCAGGAAAGCAGAGCTCAGGTGGAACCTGGGATTTTGTAAGTCGTCCCTCCTGCTAGAAGGAGCTGAGTATCCTGAGCATTTAAAGTGCCTGAAAGTGGTGGCACTTTAATCCTCTCATCCTGTGAGTATCCCTTCGTCTGTCACTTCTGGAGTTTGTCATCCTGCGTTGGCCATCCCAGCTCCTACCTGCAAGATGTGGCTCTGAGGGATTCCTGGGCTGGGAGACAACGTTCAGCCTCCCACAATGACTCGTTGCTTGGGAATCCCCAAGTCTGAGCAATTAATTTGCCAATGATTCTTGGAAAAACATTTCCAACATGAGGGTGGTCAGACGCTGGAACAGGGACCCAGAGAGGTGGTGGGATTTCCGTCCTTGGGAATATTCAAAAGTTCAGGGCTCTGAGAAACCTGATCTTGTCCCTTCTGATTTAAATTACTCTGCAATTTGATTGTTACAAGCTCTGAAGAATGAGACCCATCAATTATGGTGTGTTTGAACACCACTTGAAATGATGCTGCTGCATCTGAGGTCGGTCTCTCAGGATGTCAGTGTCGGCCAGGAGAAGGAAAATGCTCCTGGACCAACAGCAGCTCTACAACAGTTTTGGGTGATTGAAAAGAGCCACTGAACCAGGTGTATCCAAACTTCTGCTTCTGGTACAAAAGGGGGGACAAAAGAGCTAATTTCTACCCCCAAAGAGTTGTCCTCTACCCCTAAAGCTCTCTTCACAGCCCTCAGAACTTCACTTTTTGAAAGCAGATGCCTTGTTCTGTTACCAGGGACTTGAAAATGCCCCCTACTCTCTTTAGAATGGTTTTTAAGGCTTTGAGGAAGGCTAAAAACCAGTTCATGCATCTCTACCGTGGTCATTTATATAAGCTGAGGGAGCATATGGCTGACTTAGGTTCTGCAGGGGTTTTCCCCTCTGGCATTGCAAGCAGAGTCCTTTGTGGCATCTCTGAGTGGGTTTTAAGGGCAGGAGAAAAATTCCACCAGGGAATTTGGCTTTGAGGGGGGGAGGAGGAGGAGGAGCACAGCAATAAGAGGCAAGGTGGACAGAACCACTGCGAGCCTCCGGATGGAAAGAGAAATGGGGAGTGGGGTTGGTCTGGACTTCAGCTCCTCTCCAGGAGGCTCCACTCCCTCTTGGGTTTTCTAGGGTAATTCTGGATATCTCAAAAGTGTGCATGAGCCATGTGGCATTTTGTGGTGCAGGCTGCTCTGTTATGGCCAGGAATTCACAGCCAGATCCCAGGAGAGCTCAACTGCCATTTACAAAGGAATTTACTTCAAGGAGGAGTTTGGCTAGAGATCTTCATGCCAATGGAGAAACACCTTTGTGTTTTCACCTCAAATTCATATTTTTAGGTGCTATTTCTGCCCTCTTCTCTGCAGCCTAGCGGGTCTGAACAGAATCACAGAAGTTCACTTATTTTTATTCATGTTTCATGAATGTCTTTCCCTCATCTGTAATTAGCACTAACGAGGCTAAACACTGCATTAGCTCAGTGAGACAGAGTGGAAACCCCATCCAGTCATTCCCATGGCATCATTGCCATGATGTTTTTCTCTAGGGAGTGTGGAGGCTCTGTCACCCCTCCAAAACCCTGCAAATCTGGGATATGGAGAGAATGGGGAACATGGGAGGCTCCAGGACTCTCCAGTCATGACCAGTCCAGTTGAATCCTTCTCCTCAGAGAACCTTTTATACCATCAGGAGGAAAAGTGTGAGTTCAAACAAAGACAACACAATACCATTCTTTTGCTTCAAACCTGTGCGTGGCTCTCCTCTTCTCCAAGCCATGTGTCTTGGTGTTGGTGTGGAAACACTCCCTGTGGGAATGTTAAACAGAGGATGGCACATTTGGGAGGGACTCACTATCCCCCTTAGAGATTTTTTCACTTGATAGTTCTGTACTCGGGTTCTGGATGTGGGGAGGAAAAAGAGAGGAGCTGCGGAGGCAAGAAGGGTAACAGAGCTTGGGAGCAGACAGAAACAAGAGTGGAGAATCTTGCAGGATGAGGTCTCCCAGAAATTCTCTGCATGGACAGGCAAAGCTGTCCTTCCTTGGATATGTTGATGCAAATGTCATGGGAAGCACTGGTGAAGCACTTGGACTGCCCAGGGGAGCTGTGGCGTCTGCGGTGCCGGAGTTTAAGCACATGCCAGAGACAGAGCAGTCAGGGCTGGGTTAGGCAGGACTGATCCCTTTGGGAAAAGGGAGTGAGTCAGTGAGCTCTTAACATCTCTTCCAACTCCATTTGCCAGGATTCCCTGGTAGCTGAGAGCCTTATGGGCAAGAAAACAGACAAGTCTTGTGTAATGGAGTTGTGCTTCTCTTGCAGGCAAGCGAGTCTGTGCACATGCTTGGTAAAGAAAACGGCCCCTGCCACCTCCGTTAGGGGCTGAAGCCACTGCTTGTTGCAAAAGGTGAAATCCTAAAGGATTAGATGTGGGAAATGGTCACGAGCCGGCTGCTAGGGGGAAAGTGGGCACTCACAGTACAGCCAAAAATAAGTGACAGTCAGATTTCATCAGTGGCATCCAAACCAACATGAAAATAGGCAAAGTAATTAAATTATCTGTCTGAAAAGCAGTGGCACAGCAGCGTTAGAAGAGCATCTTTCACTTGCTGTGCTCTTGGATCATCTCTAAGCCTGGCTTGTTGCTATCCATCAGGGAAGAGCCCAGCCATTTCCTCCAGGATTTGGCGACCAACGTGGGTCTCATCTACCTGCTTCCAGAAGGTTCCTTCTTCCAAAATCCCCCTTTGACTTTGGACGGACCTACTCCAGGCTCAGCCAACAACCTTTTGGAAACACAGTCCTGTGATTTGTAGTGATAAATAGGAAAGGAGTTACTATTAAATACAGACATTCATGAGCTTTCCACCATCTAGGAAAATAAAGACAATGCTCTACATGTGTGAGCTGAGGAGGGAGGGGGTGTCTCTTTTTCTCTCTGCCCTACATCACATCAAATCCACTAAAGCCACTAAAGAACCTCTAGTGAAGTCTGTTCAGCAAACTGTCCTGGAACTGGCTCCATTTGGTGGAAGATCGCTGAATTTGGGTAATGAGAAGACAGTAGAATTTTCTTCTGTTCAGGAAAAGAATGGATGGTGACAGAAGTGTCTCTGCTCCACCATCGTCTAAGTCTTAAATGCCAGATATTGTTAAATAAAACTCGAGAACTGTGTCCATCTCTGTTTCTGCTGTTTCATAGAAAGTGGTGACAATCAAGTAGAGAGGCTCATTTAAAGTGGGGAAAAAAGGCTTCAAATCCTTGAGTTACTTTGAGATTTGAGTCTTCTCTGTTCATTTCATAAGAGCTCCCCTACACCTCGGATAAGTTCTCTTTACCTCTGTGCTGGAACATCTCACAAGGGGAGAGAAGGCAGGAGAGCAGGGGAGGTGGGAGACAACATGGACTTGATGATTACGTGGCGTCTTCTTCATCTCTCGAGAGGATCAGCCTGGAGTTCATAGGGGAAAGGCCGGGTTATGCAGTTATGATGTCCCCGTGGTTCTCAGCCAGCACCAGGCTGTTCCAGGAGTCCTGTTTGGAGCTGCTTTGGGGAGACTGGCTGATGGCTGACTGGTAGGCCTGCGGGGAAAGCTTCAGGGCTGAGATCGCAGGGTGAATGGATGATCCATGTCCGGACATGGCAGAGACTGAGAATGCCTATGGAAAAAGGAGAATTCTGTGAACAAAGCTTCAAACTTTAGAGGACCATGTGGATCCCTTTAGTGTGGGCTGGAGCTACTGTAAACACGTCTGTGGATGTGCTGCAGAGCTGCAGATTGCAGCCTATGTGGGATACTTTGGGCAGTATCCTTATTTTCCTTCTTGTTCTGGAAGCACAGAATCATGGAAGGTTTGGGTTTGGAGACACCTTAAAGCTCATCTCATTCCAAACCCCTGCCATGGGCAGGGACACCTTCCTCTATCCCAGGTTGCTCCAAGTGCCATCCAACCTGGCCTGGAACACTTCCAGGGATGGGGCTTCTCTGGGCAACCTGTGCCAGGGCCTCAAGACCCTCACAGCCAAGAGTTCCTTCCCAACATCCCATCTAACCCTGCCCTCTGGCAGTCTGAAGCCATTCCCCCTTGTTCTGTCTCTCCAGGCCCTTGTAAATTGTCTCTCTCCATCTTTCCCGCAGGCTCCCTTCAGGTACCTAAGTTAAGTACCTAACTAAGGATTTGAGGACGTTCTCCCCATGTCTACCATCCTGGTTCCCATTTTTTTTCCTACTCTCAGCATCTCCCTTCCATACCTGAGAAACGGGGCTGGGGTGCCCGTAGTGAGATGAGAGCCCGGGCTCTGTTTTGATGGGGCGCATTTCCTCGGTGGTCGTGGTGCTGCTGCTGCTGCTGGTGGAGCTGGTGGTGGGGGTGAGACTCTCGCTGCTGGATGGGCCTGGGAGAAATCAGGGGGTAAACCAGGCTCTTTCCAAAGGCCTTTCAGTACAGAGCTGCACCCACCCACCCAGAAGTTAGCGTGCTAAAAATAAATTAAAAATCAGCGGGAAGGATATTCAGGTATTTAGAGATCTCCCGTTTTTTTTGAAAATTGGCCTGTTTTGTCATTGGATCTCTGATTCAGAGGACACTGTGATCACAAACACAAATGCACACACATACACACATGAAATAAACTCCTGCATTCAGCACTTACCTGCTGGTGCCTTTGTTTTGTTAAGGTTCTTAGGCTTGCGTTTTCTCGTCTGAATTCCCTCTTTTCTCATGGCTAAAGGCCTTGGAACCTGGAGATCCAAACAGAAAAGCACACTGGTTTCTGAATGCCCTTAAGGTCATCCAGGAGAACATGATTCCAGTTCTAACTTGTGGTTGAGCTGGTTTAATTGAAAGCAAAAAGAAGATGGAGCCCGAATTCCCTGATCAAGAGAGAGTGGGGAGGCCTCCCTTAGGAGCTTATCCCACTGAGGTAGTCACCTGATCCCACTGAGGTGGTCAGAAAGACACTGGGATTTCTAGGAAGAATTTCTGGGTTGGGTGAGGCTTCCCCTCATCCACCTTAACTTCCAGTTTTAACCTGTCTCTGCTGAATATTCTTTCATCTACTCTCCAGCACTGGATATCATTGAGATCATCTTTAGTCAGGCACAAACTGTTTAAGCAAGAAATGCAAAATATAAAGCAAGTATTTATTGCTTTATATGATTTTTATCATATGTAAAGGTGGATAAAAACCCTAGGAAAAGCAATCATAGAATCCTGGAATGGTTTGGGTTGGAAGGGACCTTAAAGACCATCTAGTCCCAACCCATCTGCCAATGAAATGAGGATCAGGGCTGGGCTCTGCCAGTGAGCAATCACCAGGGTGTTGAAGGCCCCTGTGTCTGCCATGGGTCTGGGCCCATTGCCACCGAGTGATGGGAGGAAGGCTGGAGATTTACATCTGGAAGTCCTGCTGTGCCTTGGACTCCAGCAGGACTCTCCTAGGTATATCAGGCATGACATCAATACATGAAGCCACCACCACTGGCAGGAGGAGAATATCTGGATTCCCATACAAGAAAAGTCATCTGTAAGTCCCTGACAAATCCAGCCGAGATTTAATTGGGATCTGACACCTCATGTGGAGGAGCTCAGCCCTCCTTTGTGCTTCTGACTTGGATTTTTTACTAAAGTGCCTGAATTTATGTGGGAAGACTCTGGGCCTGGTTTTATTAACTTTTAAGACATATTTGCAGAGGGGACCGAATTAATGTGCGAGAAATGCCCAGCGTGCATCCCCCCTTGGAGGTATAAACCTTGAGGGGGACTAAACCCAAAGGGGCAGCAGGAAAAGCAGCCGGAGGAGAGCACAGAGCTGCGTGAAGGACCCAGCCCCCGCCGTGGTGCCACGGACACCGTCCCCCCGTGAGCAGTTACCCCGTGCAGCTTCATGTAGAGCCCGCAGGCGTTGCAGACGGGCTCCCCCTCGGCGTTCCTGCGCCAGAGCGTGGTGGTCGTCGTGTGGCAGTTGGCACAGGAGAGCCCAACGCGGCGGGACGCCGACTGCGGGGACAACGGAGCGAGGAGACACGTCAGCCCCGCCCTCGCCAGCAGCACCCCAGATCCCAACCAGCTCGCTCCACCACTTCCTCTCCTCTTGCCTCCCTTGTTTCTCTGCCTTCTTCCCTTTTCTCCCTTTTGCAGGTTGGAAAAGACCTCCAAGATCACCAGCTCCAACCTGTGCCGGATCCCTACCTTGTCACCCAGCCCAGAGCAGTGAGTGCCACATCCAGTCCTTCCTTGGACACCTCCAGGGATGGGGACTCCAAACCTCCCTGGGCAGCCCTTTCCAATGCCTGGCCACTGTTTCAGTGAAGAAATTCTTCCTGATACCCAACCTGAACCTCTCCTGGCACATCTTGAGGCCATTTCCCCTTGTTCCCCGACCCCCCCTGGCTGCCCCTCCCTCCTGTCAGGGAGTTGTGGAGAGCCTGAAGGCCCCCCTTGAGTCTCCTTTTCTCCAGAATCCCCCATCACTTGAACAGAGCCCCAGATCTCCAGCAGGTCCAGTAGCAGCTTAGAGACCCCCTGCACGTGCACACACCTACACAGGTGTCTGGATCTCAAACTATCCTGCCTTTTCAGGCTCCCGTGTCCTTCATCTTCCTAGCATCGTGGCCATCCCAAGAAAATGTTATCAATGCCATAAATGTTTCATACTCCTTGCTGGCTTTGTGCTATGTTGCTCAGGGAACTCGAGGGGAAGATTAAAAAAAGAGAGAAGCTTCCAGCAGTATTTTCCTCCTCTGGATAAAGAGGGATAATTAATAGGAATTCTCACTAATGAATTAGTGCGGGGAACAGACCTGAAATTCCCTTTCTGGGTGAACTGGTTTAGTCAGGCTCAAAAGGCCACAGGGGAAAGCAACGGACTTGAAGCCACATGAAATAGAAGTTTTGAGCTCGGAAGTGGGAAGTGGAGGAAGAAAAAGCCACATCCTCCACACTTGCCTGACTCTTCCCATCACCCTTCAAAGCTCAGGCTTTAGGGGCTGGTAAATGAGAGAGGGGAGGTCGTGGGTGCCGGGGTGAGATCCTGCCTGGATCAGTCGGTGTCTGGAAGGGCGTTTCACAAGAGGGCGCTGGGTGTCCGTGGCTGGTGGCAGCGCTCAGGCTGCCGGTGTCACTTTTGGCACTTGCAGGGGACGGCTGGGCTTGGGCACGGGCAGGGCTGAGCGGTGCAAAGGGCAGGGCAGGGTGGGGATGGAGCCTCGCGGAAAACAAGGAGTGTGGGAACTTGGCTCCCAGGGGTGACTTGGGGGCTGCTTTTAGCTTGGATTCATGGTCACAGGATGTTATGGAATCACAGAACTTTAAGGGATTGGAATGGACCTTAAATATCATCCAGTCCCCCCCCCCTGCCATGGGCAGGGACACCTTCCACTATCCCAGGTTGCTCCAAGCCCTGTCCAGCCTGGCCTTGGACACTTCCAGGGATGAGGCAGCCACAGCTTCTCTGGGCAACCTGTGCCAGGGCCTCACCACCCTCACAGGGAATAATTTCTTCCTTATAGCCAATCTAAACCTACTCTCTGTCAGTGTGAAGCCATTCCCCTCCTTGTCCTGTCACTCCCTTGTAAACAGTCTCCATCTTTCCTGTAGGCTTCCTTCAGGAAGGCTACAATTAGGTCACCCCAAAGCTTTCTCTTTTCCAGGCTGAACAATCATGTTCCTGTCCCCCAGGTTCCTTGTGCACACCCCACCCTGACCCCACAGGCCTTGGGGTGCCCTGACCTGCCCCATAATGGCAATTTCAGCTCACCCAACAGAGCTGGGAGCAGGGTATCCAGAAAACGTGTCCAAAAAAGTCACCATGAAGTGAGGGGGTCACCCAGCAGTGACCAGGGCCCCCTGTGGGTAAGAGAAGATGGACTGGCACTGTAGTGGAACTGGAAAGAGTTTCCATTCCTCCTAACATGCCTGCAGGGACACTAAAGCAAAGATTGGCTTTTGCTGAACCGACACCACAAACCACAAAATCACCCTGCGTCCTAAAGCCCTTCCACTACCTGGCTGAATGTTTGGAGAACTGCTCCAGACAGTACAAGGTCTTGGAGCGTCCCAAGCATGATAAAATCTGACTCATTTTGGAAATCTGGACCAAAACCACCTCGGCTGGACAGACGGGGCCCTAAGGAGTCGAAACACCCCTGGCATCCCTTTGCCTCCTCCTCGCCCCACAAGCGTTGGGTGGTCTTGACTTACCAGCCTCCTCTGGGGCTTGAACAGGGGCCGGTTGATGCCGTTCATCTTGTGGTAGAGCCCGCAGGCGTTGCAGAGGTAGTGCCCCGTGCCGTCCCTCCTCCACAGCGGGGTGGACATGGCCCCACAGTTGACACATTCTCGCCCCTCGGAGTAATCGTCGAAAAATTCTGCTGCCGTGATGGGAGAGAAGGGAAAACGCTGGGTTAATTAGGCGGCAGTACCTTTAATTGCTGCTCTGGTTCTCAGTTTAGCCCAGAAGGGACGTTTCAAGAAATCACAAACATTCAGATTTTATGGATTGAAAGACACAGCTCTTCCTTCCCCTGCGGGATTATTGGGAAGAGGAACTCCTTTCCCTGCCCTGCAGTGTTGGCTGCAGGACTTCTGTGGCAGCAGGGATGTGCTGGGACACGAATACCAGGAGACAGAATTAGAAACCTTTCCCTTCTGCTCTGATGTTTTCCAGTTTTTGAGATTGGCCCCAGCCAGGGCAAGCAGATGGGGGCAGGGGAACAGCCCCGTTTGCAATTAGCACAGATTCCTGTGACCATGGATAAACACAAACCCCACAGAGCAGAACTGCCCAGGATCAGGAAGCTGCCCGAGCATCTCAGCAGGGCAGGGAAAGCTATTCCATGTGCCCTGCTCCCCATGGGAATGTTCCATTCCAGGGGGAATGGGTGCAGAGAGCCAAGGTGGGGGATGTTCACGTGCCCTCACCCTATTCTCTGCATGGGAAACGTCTCCTGGGTCAGAGGAATCCACATGTTCAACATGAAGGTTCCCTGCCCATGGAAGCGGGGTTGGAACTGGGTGGTTTTTAAAATTTCTTCCAACCCAAACCATTCCATGGATTTGTGGTTCTAACCCCAGCTCAGGCTGACAGCTAGCAGGCATCCTTGGGAATTTATGTGTGTCAAAGGCTCAGCTTTTGATGGAAATCTCCATCGTGCTTGATGCCACACTCCAGGGCTTGGAGCATTCGCCCACTGCCTTCCTGGTACCCCCTGCACTGGGGCTCGGCTGCAGCTGGGATGTGAGGGACAATTGGGCATGGAGTGATAGGACATGGGGGAATGGGTGTAAACTGAAAGAGGGTAGACTTAGATCAGATGTCAGGAAGAGATTCTTCCCTGTGAGGGTGGGGAGGCCCTGGCACAGGTGGCCCAAAGGAGCTGTGGCTGCCCCATCCCTGGAAGTGTCCAAGTCCAGGTTGGACGGGACTTGGAGCAACCTGGGCTAGTGGAAGGTGTCCCTGCCCATGGCAGGGGGTGGAACTGGTTGATCTTTAAGGTCCTTTCCAACACAAACTTGATTCCATGAACTGCCCTGGGCTGGGCCAGTCCAACCTCTCTGGCTGTGGCAGGACCAGGAGATGCAAAGGTCAGCACAACCTCCTCGACTGCATCATCCTTTGGAAGGACACAGGTCACTCTCCCTTCCATACAAAGCCTTCCAGAAGCCAAGAACTCCACTATATTTTTCGCTTGTCCACCTGCTTTTTACACAAAAATCTCAGCTTCCTGCTGGAAGACAATTGTCCCCCAAGGAGCAAACCAACAAAATTTGGCTTCTTGCGGAGCTGTGTCTCAATCCCATGTGGATTCTCCACTGTCTAGCAAGGGTTATGTTCAGACATGGCCTTATTTTCTCTTTTCCCCAGACTATTTTTGGAAAATCTGCAGGAAACTGCATATTTTGGCCGTGAAGCGGCCAAAGGACAAAAAAATTAATGAAGTGGCGCCAGTAAACAAAGACACAGAGAAAAAAATTCACGTGAGCCTAATTCTCCCTAGAAAATCAGGCTAAAAATGGCAGGAGATTACACCGTGTGCCCATGAGGAAATGGTAGAAAGCAGCTCTGGAGCCAGAAAAGCAGGAATCCAGTATCTTCCCAGCATCTTAGGAAAATCTCATTACCCTTGAGCAATTCTGGCAGTTTCGAAAAGATGGGAATCCCTCCAGGCAATTTTTGTCCACATGGATTCAGTGATACCATAACCCTCACTTTCCCCCTTAAAATGACAATTGAGTCACAGCCAAAATCTAGATCAAATAAACTTCCTTTGAAAAGAGAAGGGATTGGAACAGCTGGTCAGGAAAGGACTCATTTCCTTGAAAAATCTCAAGAAAGGAAAACATTTCACTATTTTTTTTCATCTTAGAAGTTGTTGAGGTTTTCGATTATCATTTTCCAAAGAAAAAGCCAAAGTATTTTCACAGTAATTTTTGTGCTGTGAGAAAATCCCTTCTTCTTTGAAAATAATTCAGTACAGAGCTGTGGACATAATCCAGGGAGAATTTAGCAGAGCAGAGGTAATCAAAAGGTAACAGTTATACTTGAGTGATTTAAGTTGTGCCTGTGACTAATTACAAAATTGATCTTTCTTGGAGATTTTTCCACCAGGAAACCAAAATATAATCAAAGAAAAAGGTGAAAATTCCTAACAGTCCCTAGGAAATGTTAAGAATTGGACTAGCTCTTGAATAAGAAGGTCCCTTAAAAAATGTCAAGTATGGATATATTTCTGGTTTTAGAACAAACTCAGAGGATGTGGAGTTGAAACCAGGCAAAACATAAGTCTCCTATTTTTTGGAAATAAACAAATTTGCTGCTGAGTGTTGAGTGTTATTTGCCAAGAGTGGGACACCCAGCTCCAGTGCCCACAGTATTTTCACTGTTGCTTTGCCATCAGACCTCCGAAACACCAGTGCACACCTGCCTGGAGACCTGCTCTCCTTTTCCATCTGCATTTGGCTAATAGTCTTCCCTATTTCTTTGGTGATTTGGGGTTGTTTTTGTTTGTTGGTTTTTTTTTTAACATGGGATTTGGACTGGAGCTTCTCTCTTGAGGGACTTTCACAGCATCCCAGAATGGTTTGGGTTGGAAGAGACCTTAAATCCCATCTCATTCCCACCCCCTGCCATGGGCAGGGACGGCTTCCACTATCCCAGGTTGCTCCAAGCCCTGTCCAAACTTTCACTGGCTGAGGTTTCCAGAAGTCCTGTTCTGCTTCCGTGGCAATAACTTTTGCCTGGCTTTCCCCTCGGACCTGCAGGCAAAGGTGATCCTCGTGAACGTCCATAAACAGGAATGGCTGCTGCTCCAGTTGGGGAAAGGACAGCCTTTGTTCCCAGGGCTCCACGCAGTGGGTGGCTCTCCCTAATCACAGCCCTCACTGGGCCATATCACACTGGGTGTGTCCCCTCCCTGCACCACCCAGTGCTGAGTCAGGTGACACCCACAGAGTGCAACCTCATTAAAAACATTCCTGTCAAGGCAGGGAGATCTCCTTGACCTCGGGAGATACCACCTGGAGTAGAAATATCCTCACCTGCTTCACAGAATGCTTTGGGATGGCAAAGGAGGCGTCTTGGACGCTGCTGGATGCTGGCTTAGAGGGGAGGACGTGGGCTTGGTGCGTGTCATTTATTGAACAAAGGGTGTTTGGGCCCTAAAGGAGTGGGAGACAAGGGACTGGATTTCTTTCTAGAATAAATTCTATATATATAATAATTATATATATATAATTATTATATATATAGAATTATATATAGAATTTCATAGAATCACTGAACTCAAGGATGAAGTTGCTGAGGGGAGCTTTCTGAGCTGCCCTTCTGGCCATATATCCCCTCTGCTCTCAAAAACCCTGAAGATCTGCAAAGTAATGGGAAAGTATCACCTGAAGACCTACAGCCCCTGCAGTTTGATGTGGGTGGGTGTCCAAGACCCAGGAAACCCAAATGTTCCCAGGGCTCAGAGCCCACAGGTACTGGGATCCACCATCAGGCTGATCTATATTGGGCACAGAGGTTACCGGGCTTCAAGTGCACTGATTGTTTAATTTGTCACTGCCATTAATAATGGGGATTAAGGATACTCCCCTGGAAAAAGCAGCAAAGTGTTTCCTCGGCTTCTGACTCGGGGCTGGAGCTCTAAATCCTGGCATTATGAGTTCCCCTGACACTTATTCCTTGTACTTTGCAGCCGGGAAAGGAAGCGTTTATTCAGGCAGCAAATGGCCCGAGCGGCTCCCGGCGGGCCCTGAACAATGAGGGGGGAAGGAAAGGCTCCCCCAGTCGCACTCAGGGCAATAATTTCCGTTCCGTGGCACAGGAGCCGCTGCCTGATAATGGAGATTTATGGGTCCATCCGCTGACCTCTGTAATAGCCCTTCTGCTGGAAAGATTTACTCCCTCTCCCGAAGCCAGGTACAGCCAGCGCTGGGACAGGGTTGAGGAAAGGATTTGCTGATCAGGCTGAGGAGGACGTCGGCCCACGGCTGGAGGAGCCTCGTGCGTGCTGAGTGGCCTCCTCTTCCTCTTTGAACGTTCAGCTTCCCCACGTGCCTTTGCCTGAGCCCTTATCTTGTATCTTGGGGTCATTCAGTCCTTTTTATGGGCTGGGTCCCTGGTGTTGACTAATGCTGATGGCCTCCTACTTAATTCTTCGTAAAACCCTGCGTTTAGTCAATGAAGGAGCTTCTCACATGAAAGTAGATCATGACATCTTGCTGAATGACCACTGGAGAGGATGACTGTGTCCTGTCCCTATTCTGGCCATCAGCTTGCTGTGTAAAAGATTTTTGCCCTCACATCTACTGCTTATGAGCACTGCAAGGTCCCCGGGGCAGGAAATGTCACTTGTGTGTTGCACAACAGCCTCCTAATCTTGGGTGAGGCCTTGAGTGCGCTCATGTCAGGAATACTTTCCACAATGGGACATCCAGTCCCCAGGGAGCCAGGAGCAAGTCCTAAGTGGGGCACTGGGTTCTGGTAGGGAAAAAGAATTGTTGGATGTGGCCCTTTGTGACACTTAGTCATTGGGAGGAGTTCTTCACACCCACTGCCAGGACTGCAGAGATCGACCTGTATGGACAATGCTGGGATCATAAGAAAAAGCAGATTGGAGCCCCCCAGCCACCCCACACCTCCAGCACCTCTGACCAAGGACGTGGCCACCCTAAGGCTGAGGAATTTTGCCTTCCCAAACAGGAGAACCGGATACCCACTTGGAACTCAACCCAAGGCTTGAGCCTGGAGAGTGGCTTGAAGCGACTTCTCTCCACCATCTCTGCTAAGCCCAACTCTGCCAACCTGGCACTTCATCCATTCCTAGGTCCAGACCTTTGGGCTTAGCAACCCGTCCCTGGAAGAGTTCAAGGCCAGGTTGGACAGGGCTTGGAGCAATCTGGGATAGTGGGAGGGGTCCCTGCCCATGGCAGGGGGTTGGAACTGGGTGAGTTTAAGGCCCCTTCCAGCCCAAACCATTCTGGGATTCTGTGATTAACTCTGTCCATATTGGAGCAGAATGACAACAGAAAAAGGAAGGATTTTGAATCCTTCAGTTCAGAGCCATCACTCAGTTTACAAATTTCTATTCCCAAACCAGCCTGTGGAAGGGGACAAAGAGCCCTCCCTACCCTACTTCGGGTCAGACCCTCCTGCATGAGAAACAACGAGGTTGTCTTCTGCTTCCCTTCATCCCCCTCCTGCCTTCACCCCCTCTGGGTGAAGAGGGATGGAAAGAGACTTCCATTAATACAGCACTGGAGTTTTGTTTACAGCTGGGGAGATATTTGATATCAACAGATCCCCCTGCAGAAGTGTCTTCTCAACCCAATGAAGCAACTCAGCAAAGGAGAAACTGTCCTTCAAACACAGCCAGGCCACTTACAGGCTCTAAACAGAGCCTGAGTGCAGTTTTCCCAGCAGAGAAGCGGTTTCCTAAAACAATTTGTTATGATAAGAGGTGAGAGCCACGATCCTGTGTATACACAAATCCCAAATGTACTCTCAGGGGCACTCGCAGATGAGGCAAAGGATGGGGACACCCTGGAATCCCACCCAGGACACCCTCACCTTCTGCTTCGAGGGACAGCCACAACAGCACGGCAGGGGGAAACGGGATTTACCATTCCCAGCTGCTTTGTCCCAAATCCAAAGACTTTTTCCATTAAAAAGTGACAGTTTGGAAGTCGTTCCTACTCTTCAAGCTTTTTGGGGTCGTTTTAATCAGCATTTTGCTGCAGCTGGAGGAGCTGAAAGTCACTTGTAGAAACCTTCTGCTTCTTTGGAACAGGTTGAGATATTCCCATGAATTTCATGATTCCAGAAGCTGAAGTTTCAAGGGGGAAAACCCACCAAAAAGGTTTCTGGTCAGATCACAGCAGTTAAAAGTGCTGATTGGTCCAGGACCATGACAGAGAAGGGCTGAAAAGCACAATAGCACCAAAAAACCAAGCAGATACAAAAGTAAAACGGGCAAGGACTTCAAATTAAAAAAAAAAAGCCCAAATTTATTAATGGGGGAGCTCTGTAACCAAAGGAAAGCTGTCAGTGAGCCTTTCCTCTATCCATGGGGATATCATCAGCTTGGCACACAAAGGGGTCAAAAAGCTGAGGATGGAGCTAAAGGATCCAAGGGAATTTCTGTAAGAACAGGTTCTGCTCATTGGCTTTTTTCCCCCTTGCTCCCTCTTCTCTGCCTGTTTCTAACAGAATTTGGGGGAAACTCATCCAGGGTCCAACTATTTTAGAGACTAACAGGATCTAGACACAGGGAGAGCAGGGCAGTGCCTGTCTGAGCAGTGCCCGTCACTGGGCTGGGTGCTGGTGGGAATGTGGCTCCCTGCTCTCCCCTGGTCTGGATTAA
The DNA here is from genome assembly GCA_013397565.1 of Ptilonorhynchus violaceus. Taxonomy (NCBI): domain Eukaryota; kingdom Metazoa; phylum Chordata; class Aves; order Passeriformes; family Ptilonorhynchidae; genus Ptilonorhynchus; species Ptilonorhynchus violaceus. The sequence continues at coordinate 130,681 of VZRJ01000016.1, forward strand.
CAGAAGGCACCACGTGCAGGAAGTGGAGAACCAGGTAAATTCCCCACCCCTAGCCAGAAACGCGGTTTCAAGCAGAAAGCATCATTGTGCAGCCTCGCAGAGATGGCTTGATGCCGTCCCAGAAAGTTTTAGGGTTTCTCTGACACGTCTATGGTGGAGAAAATGGCTGTGTACTCAGTTGGCTGCCTGGCCCAAACAGTTTTTGCCTCTGAAAACATAAAGACTCTACTTATTGCTGAGGAAACATTCAACCTACAGTCTGGCTTTCCAGAAGGCAAAGAAATCTGTTTTTTCCCCGGCTCCGCGAAACACCGCGGCGAGACTGTTCCCGTGCACCCCTTCCCAGGCCAAATGTTTCACGTCAAGGCAAAGGGAACATTGTGTCCCTCGCCTGCAGCCCTCCCTCCTCTGCCTGCAGCAAGCCAAGGACTGTGGCACACACCATTGCCAGCAGCCGAGAATACTCCTTTCCTTCATGGATGTGTTTTCCGCGGTTTGAAGGACGGTGGAGGTGGAAGCGGCCAAAGGACCAGCTGAGATCGTGTGCAAGAGGGCCACGATGGGAAGGTTGGGCAAATTCTGGGCCTGGCTTTGAGTTCGGGCTTGGCTCTGCACTAGGATTCCCTCGAGCAAGGGTTTTCATCTCCTGGTGACTCTGTCCTTGCCCCGTGACAAGGAGTGACACTGGAGGGGGACAAGGGGAAAACTTTCAAAGGCCACAGGCAGAGACGGGGAGGCAAGAAATGGATGGAAGGAGGGTGGGTGGAAACAAGCTGGATTCCTCTAAACCAGATCTAAATAGTGTTTTGGGAAGGGGCGGGAGATGGGGGGATGGCCAGCATGGTTGCTTGGAAAAGCACTGACAGCCCTCCAGCACACCAAAACCTCCAGAGCCCAAACCATCCAGCCCCGTGGCTGTGCCGGAGCTGAGTGGAGGGACAGTCCACACGGACTGAAGTGCCATGTCCCACATCCCAAAGGTGCACTCCCTGCTCTGCAGGAGATAGGAAGGCACACACCCCCAAGGGGCTTTTGGTGGGATGATGGCCACCTCGTTGAGAGCGACCTGGCGTCCAACAGCAGCTCCTGCTGAGTGTCAAGCTGTGCCTGAGTGAACTCCAAGGTCTGCTTTCTTTTGCTGGGATGCACTCCTGATCCCACCCACCAAGGTGACCTCCCCTTCCTCACTCCTCCTTTCAGTTCTTACACTTGTAAATATCCGAGGCTCTTCTGATAAACAAGAGATTCCTCCGCTTATCGACTGTCCAAATATTTTTTAACAAATCTTAGATTAGCATGGAGAGCCCAGGGAATGGGCAAGATGGGGTCGGCCACAGCCTGGGGTCTGCTTGGCAGAAGGCACCTGGAAATGGTTTTTCTCTTGACAAAGGAAAAGCATCCCCAGCATTGCCTTCCTTGAAACAGGGCCCATCTCCAAATGGATGTGCCCATCATGAGACTCTTCTTTAATGAGCTCAGGGAAGGGACAATGGGGGAAAAATGTAGAGGATTAGGAAAACTTGGGCTTTACAGTGCCATGATCCCACCTGGGCAGCTGTTTCTGAGTTGGGCACAGGTAATGGATCATGTGCAGCCATTCCTGGTGTCCCCCCCAGCAGGGGACCACAAGCAGGTGTGCTGTGGAGTCCTGCCAAGCTCTGTGGCTGAGCCATGGGAACTGGCCTTATGGCTGTGGAGTAACTGGTGAACCGGGGCCAGTTATTGGGTAACTGGTGAACCCTGACCCCGAGCCCAGCCAGCAGAGTCTGGCCGTGTTCAGATGTCCTGAGACCCCAATCACACCCAAACTGCTTCCCAGGACCTGCACCAGGAGATGCTGGGCTCAGGCTGGGATGGTCTGAGCTTGAACCATGCCAGGGGCAGTGCTAACAATTATCACAGAATCACAGAACATCCTGAGCTGGAAAGGATCCACAAGGATCGTCGAGTCCAACTGCTGGCCCTGCACAGGGCAACCCCAGGATGATTCTTCGCCAGTGATTGAAGAGCATGGGGTGTTGGGTTTTCATTAGGAGCTGGGGGAATGCCCATCCTTGGGCATTCCCAAGCCTCATCCACATGCCCTCAGCCACTGCTGAGGTGGTTGTCCTGCTAGGGATCTTCCAATGTGCATTTCTACATCCTACAATTCCAGAAGCTCAAAGGCTGGGATGGTTTTTTTCCCCCGGATAGAAGGACAGACATTTATCCAAATCAAACAGGCAAAACCTTTCTTGTAGGAATGCAATAAATCGTATTATTGTTATTATATTTGTGTGTGTGTTATACATATACATAAATATATACATTTGTATATATACGCCATGTCATAGAATCACAGAATGGTTTGGGTTGGAAGGGACTTTAAAGATCATCTGGTTCCAACCCCCTGCCATAGGCAGGAATGCCTGGGATGTCCTTAAGAATTCCATTGTAGGAAGCTAGGAATCATCTCCAATCGATTATTTCTAATTTTGCTATTAAAATTATTATTATTCTATGACCATAGAGAATTGTGTGTGTGTATATATTTTTATATATGTGTGCACAAATATAACACACACAGACATATATGTTTTAAAAAACTCACTTTATATACATAAAACATATATGGTATATTAAAACCCCTCAGTTTATAAATATAAAACATGTATATACCATGTGTAGGAATATGTAGGACTGCTCCACACGTCCAAACCCTCTCTGAGCATTACAGCACTGACCAATATTGACATATCCAAACCCCTGTCCCGGTTTTCTTCAGATTTCACTAATTCAGACACAGGCTCTGCCTCCGATTCGGAGCTGTTCCGCCGATAAATCCCACTCGGAGGAGCTACTCCAGCACAAGCCAGGCCAGATCCCGGCCTCCCTGCGGGACTCCAGCCAGGGACAAACAAAAAGGTGTTTACTACGGCTCATCACTTTAGAGGGGACAGAGAGTTTGTCTAACCCCTGGCCCTTCTCTTTTCCTCTTTTATTAGTTATTCTCAACATTAAGTCAACTCAGCCCCTGAGTGGGGCGGGAGGGGGGAGTGATAAAACATCTGCAAAGGTCACTCCGCAGCCCAGGCCAATGGAACGGCAGGTACCCAACTTATCAGGGCCACATATAACCCCCAGTTTTTCTAACTCAATTGATTGGACTTTTTATCTAAAATAACAGGCATTATAAGATAGGCGAAAGTCGAGATAAAGAGGAAAACTGAGTAGGTCTCGAATCAAGATCAGCCTGGGGACAGGTTCAAACTCCCACACCTGCCCCGGAGGAATCAATGAAAGTTTCTTGGCGCTGTGTGCTCGTTTGGAAAAGCTGCCGAAGTTGGGTGAACTTTGAGACCGCGGCGTTTATTCTGTGATTATAATTAACCTGCTCACCCGTTGTTATTGATTTGTGTGGAGGGAGGTGGCAGAGGCTGGCTGGGATGTGGGTTTGGGAATAGAAGTGCTTGGGGAGGCCGGGAAGCTGTGACAGAGCGAGACCCTTGCCTGGCTGGAGGCACAGGGATGGGGGTGTGAGCAGGATTTCACCCTCCTGCTTGTGGTCCTACTTGTTTTGGGAAGTGGAAAGACCCTCGAGCCCAGACCTTCACATCCAGAGGGTCGGGATAAATCACAGCATCACTGATCTGTCCCGTTCAAGTAATGAAGGACTGAACATGGGAAAAGTCATGCCCGGGATCTGGAGCATCATCCCAGCCCAGGGGAACAGGAGGAAGAGACATCCCCCCACCCCAAAACAGCTGCCCCTCTCATGCTCCACACCACCCAGGCACGTCCCAGCTCAGAGTCCTTCCCAGCATCCAGTCCCCCGGGCAGCCGGCCCCTGGGGCCAGCACTCCCTTCCCAAAATAATCTCAGACATCTGGGACCAAACATCACCCGGAGGAGTCCTGATGTCTGGGGCTCACGGCCTCACTGATGTTTTTTACAGCTCCAGCACTGCAAGCCCTGAATATTGAATAATGGCGGCTTGCAAACCCAAGAGCCTGGCTTGGAAACTCGTAGGAGTTTGAATAATAAATATTAGGTTGGGGTTTTTTTGCCTCGTCTGGAATTTCAGCATGAAGGAATCAGGGTTTTCCAGCCTCTCCCTTGTCCAGGAAAAGCTATTCTTTCCCTTTCCGAAAGAGCAGAGCCTGGCACATGATAACAGGACTCCGGAAGCTGGAGCTTGAGGGAAAATTGAGGTGCGCCAAAGCACGGCGGCTGGCGACAGCCAGAGGTGGGCAGCTGGGAATCCAGCAAGAGGGAGATGCCTCCTGGACTGTCTGGAGGTGTTTGCAGAGCCAAAGGAGACAGCCCAGCCCCCTGGCCCTCGAGGTCAGAGGACAACCTGGAATCTGCTTTAATGTTACAGACACAGAGAGCTCCATGTGGAAAAAACAGGAAGAAGAATAAGCAAAATCTTGCTCGAAGGGATTGGCATGGTGTCCTTCTCCCTCTCTGCTTCATCTCTGACCCCTACCTTGGGTTTAATTTTTTGGGAGAGTCCAATGGCAATGGGAACCCAGCCCTGTCCCAGCTCCCTGTAAATCCACCGCGCTGGAAGCATCGCCCAGCGGGAAAGGGCTGAGCTCTGGGAAGGAGAGCAGGAGCAGGGAGCAGCGTCCCACCACGGGACCTCTCCTGAAATGCTCCCCCGGCAGACACCAACTTAATTCCCAGGGATTAGCAGGAAGCATCTCCAGGCAGCGATTTTGTTATCCCGGATTCAGAAGCAATCCAGTACCAGTCCCTGGTGGAGACGGGAGTTCAGCCCTGCGGGATCCCTCATCCGGCTGCCCTCACCCCACCTCTGCTGGAAAAAATATTATTTTTTGACTTTCCAGGAATTACTTTTTCCCTCTCTCACAAACAAAATGGATTTCTGAGTCTCTCCCAAGGCTGGTGTGAGCAGTTCGAGCCCAGCTGGCTCCGCTGAGGGTCTCACAGGCTTTAGGGGGGACTAAAAATAATTTAAAACCCCCCACAAATCCCTTCATGCTGCAACATATAAACCAAGTGGCCACTTTTCAGAAAAAAAAGAAAGGTCCCACCGGATTTTGAGGCCTCACCTCCCCGAGAAAACATGTGAATTCCCATGTAGTTTGCAGTGGGCTGAGTTTCTTCCCTACGGAATCTTGCACGGGCCTGATCCTGCATCAGCTCCCTGTGAACCTCCCTGTGCTCTAAAACGGGGATGGTTTCAGCTCTGAGCAAGGAACGTGGGTATTTTTGAGGTTGTTTTTTTTGTCACAGTCCATACAGAACCTGGTTTTTAGGGGGTGGCTTATCCTGCAACCTGGGCAGGTTTGGCCTTATAAAGACAGGGAAAGCAAAAAAAGCATTGGAAGGATCCAACTTTGCTCCCCCCCAAGCAAAAACTTCATCCTACACTTAGGTATTCACCTAATTAAGCAAAAAACCCCTCTGTGCCAGCAAATAATTGAGAAAAAAATTAATCACTGGGCACTTCTTGGAAGAGAAAAAATTATTTTCGCTTCCAGTTGACGCTGCCACAAACTTGACTTTAAAATCCAGGTCCTGCCAAAACCCCAAAGCTGAAACATTTCAGCGCTGATGTCGGGGTCAGATCTGCATCCAACTTGGAAAATCTCTGCCTGGCTCTTCTTTTGGAGCTGACCCAGCACCCGCCTGTTCTTTTTTTGGGGGATGAGAAAATCCAGCCTGAGCTTATCGTATGGAAACAGAAATCACCGCCGAGCGCCGCGAGCGTTTAAAAGGGCTCAGGAGCGCGGGGAATGCTGCAAGCTCAACATACCCTGCGGCAAGGAGCTCCTGGAGAAAAGGGAAAAGAGGGGGGAAAAAAAAAAAAAACCAAACAATATTTTTGGAGTAGGTTTGAAAACACGGGGGGCTTTCAAAAGAGCCTTTAATGCCGCTCGTGCCAACGGTGCTGGAATTATTTCCAAGGGCTGTCACGCACGTGCGAGCGCCCGTGTGTGGAAAGACCTCACTGCTCAGGCATGGCAGATCATTGGGTTTAGTTTGTCATTACAGATGTATTTGCAGCTCGGCCCGGTCACCGTGACCGACGATGTGGGGAAGACTTGGAAAGGCAGGAGAGGTTTTCATATTTCGCCGTAGCGTGGGACGTGGCCCAAGGGTTTTGTCCCGCGAAGGAGACACACCAGTTTTTCTTAAAATCAAAAAAAAAAAAAAAAAAACCCTCAATCCAACCTCATAATGAAATTTGCTTCTATAATTTGGGTTGATTTGGGAGGTCAGAGCGCATTCTCACTTATTTCCCTGGTTATTCAAGCAGCGTTTCACACCCGCGCACCAAAGGCACATTTACACCTTCCTGCCAGACGGCAGCGCCGGTTCCGATCCGCCAACAAGGTGAATATTGGGCATTTCCAAATATTCCCCATCTCCCTTTTTGCAGTCCTACAGGCATAATTACACACGTTCCCCCACTCCAAAGCAACTTGCACCTGTAACAACCCAACCTGGCTGTTACACCGCAGCGTAATTGAGTTATTTGGGATCCACATCCCTGTAATGCGGGGCTGGCGCGGCAAAAATCTGCATTTCTGCCTCTTCCCTCCCAGCAGGAGCAAAACTTTCTTTTCTAAGCCCATGGATTGAGCTCTTGAGGTAGACTCCCACCTGGTTTTACAGCCAGCAGTGAGCCCCAAATGGGAAGCAGAAGCTTTGTTAAGTTTTTTATAGTTGGGTTGCAAAAACCTCAAAGGACCCAAGATTTCAGCTTCCTCTACCCCGTGAACCCCCAGGAGTGTCACCGAGCAGGGGCAGATCCCCAAATTTCCCATTTCTGTACCTCCTTTCCAATAAGGAAATTGCAGGGAGGGAAGGACACACCAGGCTGGTGTGTGAATTTGGGAATAAAACCTCTGGAAGTTGATATATTATATTTGCATCCTTTTTTCCCTATGCTTGCAAAGCTCTGCAGGGCTCAAAAAGAAAAAGTTTCAGCCCAGGGCCCTGCGCCGATGAGAAACAAAACTTCTGAAGGTTTTGGGACAACACTATCAATATTTTTAAATTGAATTTTCCTTAAAATTGCACTTTTCCACCTTTATTTTAACAGCCTCTGCAAATATCTTCCTCCAGAAGCAACAGGCTGCCGGCCTTCAGGCATGAAAACTGCTGCTTTTGCACCCAGTTTGGGATTTTATTTCCTCTTTGGTGCTTTTTTGGTGTTTTTTTCCCTGCATCCTTAAATTTCCAGAGTGAGGTGGTTTGCCCATTCAAAATATCCCTCTGCATTTGAGAGAACGAGTTTTGGGGAGCCCCTTTCTGCTGGCCAAGCCAAGGTTTTCCTATCGTCAGAAGAGCACAGAGGCGTCAGGATCGGGCTTGGTTTCCTTTGGAATACACTGCCTGCTATATACACTCATCTGTTTCCAAGGATTTTACTGCTTTCCTCTAAAATTGCTGGCAAAAAATATGGAGAGAGCAAAATATGGGCTGTCTCTTAAAAAAAAAATATTGCTGTTATTGTTGCAGGGGTAAAGAAACGCACATGGGTGCATTTGTGGAGGAGAAAAATACTTCATCGTGCTTTAATAAAGTCTTAGATTAAGCACCACCATCCACTGCATTAAGTTTCACTGCTCCACAAAAATTCATCAACATTTATAATATATTGTAAATATATATTGTTTACATAATAATGTAAACAGCCCCACGGCTGTTCTATGCAACACAAGGACTTGTATTTGGTAATACAGTGCAATTTTTAATTAAGGAATTGAATTATTAATAAGGATAACAGAGTGCCCGTGATGGTTTTATTTTTATTATTATCGTTGCTTTATTTGCAATTTAAATTCTACTGCTTGGGGGGCTTGGGGAGGGGGGGAATAAATAGTTGTGTGTTCGAGCTTGATCTTGCTCAAAGATTAGAAACCCTGATTCTGCGGGTTTCATCCCAAATCCCAGACTGACGGGTGACAATTAAATTAGGAGGGAGAGCAGAAGGTGGATTGAACCCCGAGGCGGGGGAACAAAGCCCTGGGCCAGCCTTCCCCGCCGGCGGGGCTGAGGTGAGAAATGCGGCCGCTTGCGAAACGGGGGATGGAGGGTCCTGTGGAAAATGCAGACACGTCCTACAGTCCCTTCCCGCTGTCCTGCAGTCCCTTCCCCCTGTCCCACGGCCCTGTCCCTCCGTCCTCCAGCCTTTCCAGCCACCCTACAGCCACATCTCTCTGTCCTATGGCCCCATCCTTCCATCCTATGGTCCCATCCTACAGCCCCATCCCTCTGTCCTACAGTCCCATCCCTCCGGGATCAGGGACAGGAGAGGTGCTGTGCCCCCCTCATCGCCTGCCAGCCCACAGGGACCAGCCACCTTGTCCTTTGGTGCGTGGGGAAGGTCAGAGGCTGCTTGTAGGGCAGAGGGTTGTAACAAATGCCAATGAATCACTGGAATTGTCAGCCCCGGGATGCGGCGGGGCAGATCTCTTAGCATCCCTATGGGAAAGCTTAAGATCTGGTTCCCAATCTCTTCCCCCCACCAGCAGCAGAAAAGACATTTTCCAACCCAGTGTCTGCTCCAGGCTTTGATCTTCCCAGATGCTGTTGCTGTGTTCCAGCAGCGTCCGTTTGAGGAGCCCTGACTTCGATTTAGCCAAAAAAACCAAAACCCCAAAAGCACCCACCGGGAATGCCCACAGCGCCCACCCCGATTTATTCCCAACCACAGCAACGTCCGCGATGCCACAGCGCAGTAAAATCCCCGCTGTGAGCAAAATAAAAGGGAATGGGGATGACAAACTGGGGTCTGAGTCTCCATCCCCAGGCTGGAAACATCCAGGAGGCAGCGAGGGGCTGCGGGCTGGATGCGCCCGGACCCTCGTCCCGTCCTCCATCCCTGCTCCCCTCTGCCTGGGGAAGGGGGAAGAGCCAAGCTGCCCATCCAGGCTAATTTCGGGAGCGATTTCGAGAGATTTTTTGGTGCTGGCAGGGAAATCTTTTGAGAGGAGACTCTGCAGCTGGTCCTTTTCATGCCTCATTAAGTCGGGAATTCACAGTAACTCCATCCCAGGCGATGCCTGGGGCAAGTTCACTGCCTCGACCACAGGGTCTGATCCTGCCCTTCAGGGTAATGAAATCAGTCACCAAACTTACCCTGAAAAGCCCAGATGGGGCATTTTGAACTCGCACCAGGAAAAGTTTTTCCAACGGGCCCGTGTGTTTTATCCACCTATCCTTCCCAGTGCTCTATAGCACGGTTTAACCCAAGCCGAAATTCCTTAATTTCGGGAAAAACAAGACGATTTTAATCTTTTTAGAGTAATTTTCTTTGAACACATTTTCAGTAAACTTCTTTTCCCTGTGTGTTGCTTTATCGTTACAGGTATATATTTATATATAACGGGAAAAAAAGTCATGCCCAGCTGCATAGACTGAGAATCCATGTCTGTATATTCAGCTATACCTGCCTGGACTTGATCTTTATTTTTTTTTAAAAAATGATCATAATTAAAATTTTAATGACACCAGGGGTGCTCTGCATTTAGTGCTATCTGAAGGTGGTGGTTCTCTGGGAAGAGAAAAATTAAAGCGCTGCAAATATCCCTTGATTTAAAAGGATTGCCTTTCCACCTCGAGATTCCTCGCTGTGCAGGGAATAAAATTACCTTTAGTCCTAAGGAAAGGCAAAGAAGGAGTCAACTCCACCATGGCAGGGATTTCTCAGGTGCTGACCAAGCTCGGATGTGGAATTAAAGTGGGTCTGCAATGGGAGCAATCCACAACCGTGTTCCCCCCCGCTACATCTTTCAGTGCCTTCAGTTTTTCAGCCCATCAGGGTTTTTTTTACCTTTAAAGTCATTAAAATAAAACCCTTTTCCCGCGTCAGAACCCCCCAGCCATCCTTTACACGCTTCACACAACCCCCTCGGTGCCCAAAGCATCGCTCGGCTTCGAGGAGGGACCCGGCAGCGCCCGCGTCCCGACTCCGGGAGGAGAGGGAACGGGGAAGGTCTGGACCTTAAACTGCTTCCCGGAGGAGCTGCCTTCCAAAAAAATCCATTTTAATCCCAATTTTAAAACTCGCCAGCTCTCAGCCAGTTCATTTTATTTTTTTTTTTTTTTTTACCAAACCCCAAGCAGTTTTGGTTTAAAATCCAAGTGCTTTTCCATATTCAAGGCAGAGACGTAATTAGACCCGTGCTAACGAATCCCGTGGATTCTGCCGCGCTGCCGGGAACCCGGCGCAGGACCCGGCCGCGGAGAGGAATCCCGGCTCCTTCCCCCTTCGTTAACAACCATTTTCTGGGCTGGCTCAATTCAGCCCTTCTTCCCAGTACTGTTTAAAACCCCACTTTTTGCCACCAAAATGCGGGTCTGCAGCGCAAACCACCGGGATAAAAACCCTGGAATCCCCACGCTCAGTCTCTGGCACTTTGAAAGCTGATGGGTGTTTTTGCAACTGCATTATTTGGGGTTAAGGTTATTTTTATTATTAAGAACCCTTTTGAGACCACCACAAAAAGGTGATTTTTTTTTTCCCCCCACGGAAGAGATGACACCATGGTAAAATACAAATATTCATATGTGCTTATTGATATTCAATTAATATTTGATTGTTTCGTTCATCCTGCTTTTTTCCCTTCTACTTTCTTAGCTCATGGCTTCCTTAAAGCATTGCCTGATTGGCTAAAAATTAAGTCTTAATCTGTTCCTCATTTTAAGAAATTTCAAAGCACCCAAAGAAAAGCACGAGATGTTGGCAAGGCCAAGCCTTCACCGGCGCCCAACTTTCCTTCTCTTACCGTCTTAAAATAATGCTACAGACAATACAAATCTTGCTGGACACGACAGAAAAATCACCCTCCAAAATTCAGGTTAAAAACCACAATCTTAAAATACATCTGCAGACAAATCTGAGGTGTTTTCTTTGTCAACCCTGACCCCGAAGCCGACAGAAATACCTTCACGGAGAGAAGGAGGGAGGGAAAAAAGGGTTTATGAAACCACAAGGCAAAGATATGCCCTGCATTTCTCTCCCCTTTTATCGCTCTTCCACCCCACTAAATATAAAAGCAGTATTTTAAGCCCTTTGGACCGATTTTTGGTTGTAGGAACCAGGGGAATTTAATGAAATGAAAGGCTCCGAGACTGGACTCGGCACAAGAGATCAGGGCTGAGATTTTTTTGGGGTATGGAGACACTGAAATACCAGGGCTGTGTGGTTCAGATGTGCCTGAGTTCCCCCAAAAGCACCATAATGAATGTGGATGCCTTTCTTTTTCTCCTTCTCCATCATCTCTCCCACCTCAGCTCTAAATTTCCCTTTGCTCATGTATTTTGTAGCCTAGCCTTACCTTTCCAAAAAAATTCAAAAAAATACCAGAACGTAAAACAGCCTCGAGGGAAGATCTGGGATTCACGCCCCAAACTCTGATTTCTTAATGCTCCCAGTTTTACACCTAAAGCCAGCTCAGGAAGGGGCTGCCTGCGTGCCCATGGAACACCGTGGTCCTGCACACCATGACCATCCCCATCACAGCCCCAAAATCCCCTCGGAGCTATTTGAGGAGCCAGCAGGCCCTTGCGCAGGAGCTCCTTCCTTTTGCCGCTCGGGGCCTACCCTAAATTTCATTTATTTTTTGCAAACCACGGCCTTTGGGGGTATTTTAAAAGGTGGTTTTGCAGAGTAAGAATAAGCACCCCCTTGCCTTCCAGCTGAGAGGCGACTCCAACAGCGACAGCCCCAAATTTCCCCCTCCTGCCCTTCGCGCCTCCTCGATCCTCGCGCAGAGGGGTGCGTGCCCCA
>VZRJ01000018.1:2103-67742 GCA_013397565.1 Ptilonorhynchus violaceus
TTCCTTCCTTTCCTTCCTTCCTTCCTTCCTTCCTTTTTCTTTCTTTCCCCTATTTTTTCCTTCCTTTTTGTTTTTCCTTTCAGAAGAACTATGGTTTCATATCTGCACTGCAACCATGTGCTTCGTGTTATTTTATGGTCTATTGCTAAAAAGAAAAAGAGGTTGACCCTTGAAGAAGTAGAAAAATGGAAAACATCCATCAAAGAACAACTCTGGTGGACCTAGCCCAGCAGCAGTAGGAAATACAAGATATAATGATGATGAAGTATTGAAAGACAGGATTTTTTTCTCACCCTAAAGAATATTATGTAGGTGAGTCCCGAGCATTGAGACAACAAAGGCAGCTCACTGCACAATTGTTATTATTGATGTGCTTTTTCTTTTCTTGATGATCTGCAGTTTTGTATTTTTGCATATTGTGTTCTATTTCCTATAATAATTTTTATATATATAATTATGTAGTATGTGCACTAATTAGATCCTTAAAAATATGAATCATCTGACCTGAAAAAATCTCTGATTTACAAAGAACTCTGTTTATAAAGTGGAATAGACAAGATGAAGCACCATCAATCATAAATCCAGATACACATGTTCACTTGTGTGTGTGATATTTTTTGGACTAGTAAATGATCTTTAAATAATGTATTATGTCATTATTTTGTGTATTTCTTCACTCAAACTTATCATTTGTAGAAAATATTTGACTAAGCTTCATTAGGTAGAATATTCAAGAGTCAATTTACATGACAGCTTTGGATATTATTCGTGAAATGAAGCAGAAGCTTCCTTTTTGAAAGAAAAATATGATCAACAGCAACAGTCAACTCACTATTTCCTATTCCTTGTTCTCTACACTGCCTCATCACTCCTTTGTGCCATTGAAAGATTCAGATGTTATCTCAGTCTTGTGATCTGGAACATTCAAAGGAAATACAGGACATTTTGCATGCAGCAAACAGAATATTACTGACAAGACAAGGGGTATCCATGTTACCCTGCACTAGAGCTAGCATTCAGCATCCAGCTAGGAGCAAAACAAACCCCAAACCCAGAGAACTCATAATAAGCACTTTAACATTGTAATCCCTCTTATACAGAAGTGGACTATTGCATGTTTAGGTTGTTGTATATGTAGTCAGTCTTCAAATGATGGATTTCAAGCTGGTATATCAGAGCCATCCATGCTACAATGCCCAAGAGACGGAAAAAATTGAAATTCTAGTTCAGTGCTGGGTAAACACTTCCGTGTGGCCTGACTCCAATATCAGCACTTCATTTTAATGATAACGACAGCTCTGGTGTTCATTCTAAAATCCTTAAATGTACTTAATAACCTGTTTATGCTTGGAGAGCAGTGAGTTTATGAGGACAGCCAAATGAAACAGATAAGAGTATTATGTAAAACTGTATTCTGAAATGTTTATTCCAGCAGTTAGTATGCATCTGGAGTAAATTTGTAGACTGTTATCCTCAGGTTTCATGCATTTTAAATAGAGCATATTTATTTTAATTTAGAAGCAGACAATTATGTGGGAAATAGAAAGGTTTTGACAGCACAACTGCAAATTAAGCATTGTTTGAGAAGGTATAGTCATCTTAAAATCATCATTAGTATTTCATGTATCTGAATTTCTCCCACATGCAGGTTGTAGCTGTTTCAGCCATGGATCAGCAGCTGCAACTATTAAAACTTTATTTTCATTCAGATATTTTTTTAACACAATGGCATAATTTTCCCCTTTATCCAACAAACATCTTTCTGTAATGAAATCAAGGAACTAGAGTCTGACTTATCCTGCATGTGTGTAGCAAGGAATTTATTTATCTTTTTACCACCATTAGCACTTCCAAAATGCCTATCACCATTCCACTTGAAAATACTATTTTTAAATTGCTAGTCACAGTTAAAGGCACTGTCAGGTTGATTTTTAGAGCTGTGAAATTATTTTTGCGCAATTTCTAATAACCTTTTGCAACCTCATACACAAAACTACTTTTCTCTGCAAATGCTTTCTCTATACAACATTTACTACATGTGGACTTAGTAGAGATAAAAACTCTTCTCCTCTTAATATCAGTTAAAATAGTAAAAAGTAGCTGGACTTTTACCAAAAGAGTTTTATAAAGAGATGTAAGGATAGGGACTGGTAGCATTTGTAATACTTTTTTCCTAATTTTAAATAATTTATTTGAGGAAAAGGAATTAAGTTTAATTAAGTTAGTTCTTTGAGACTTTTTGTTTATTCAAGCAGGAAATTTCAGACTATATTTTGAGTCAAGTAAAGACTGATCTGTATCTTTTGACTTAAAAGGCAGATTGGTTAAAACCCAGAAGCATTCATAGGTAAAAATAAACCCATCTCCTTTTTCTCACTTTCATCACATTCTGTCCACATCTTACTACTATCATCTCTATAAATGTCCATGTAGAATAAGTTAAAGCTAGCAGTGTTTTAAAGCTGAGTTAGAATATTATGCTCTTTAAACACTGTTATAAAACCACTAATCTTTTGTCAATATATGCTGTCCTGAAGCAAGTAGAAGGGATTTTATTGACTAGATTTTTTTTCTACTGGAAATAGATTTATGACCTTTAATAAGGGTTCTGAGAAATCTGAAGAAATTATGAATGCAAGTATGCTACTTGGGGCATATATATTTCCATGGTAAATATCGTCAGGAAAACACCCCTATAAACTAAACAAGCAGCAAGTAGAGAGGACCATGAGAACACTTTTGCTTCAAAACTTTTGTTTCCCTATCACAAGAAAACTGTTTCAGAGCAGAACTGAACTTGTCTCCAACACTTTGTCTCTCTGAAGAACACAGCTTGATTTTATGGTACAGAAGCTGTGACTTTTACCCCTAAGGCAGAAAACAACTTTGATAAACAAGAGAAAATATGAATACTTAAGGGACAGAACAACTGGTTCCCTTTCATTAAGAAATTGGCATGCATATAATGGAAATCTCCTGTGAGTTTGCACGCATCTTGTTCTCAATGAGGAAATAGTGTGCAAGCTTCTTTGAATGAGAAAAAGAATCAGAAAATAGCGTCTGAGGGCAATGGGTAGCAGATACGGCTCATCAGCCATGGTAAATGACTAGACAGATTCAGAAATTTGTATCAGTCTAACTTCCTATTCCAGCTGTCAATACAGGATTGATGCTACTAACACCCCATTCTACAACACTGAAAGGAAGAAAAAAAAAAGAGAGAGATTTACAGTCCTGTATATATATACCTATAGCCTTCATTTGCAAATCAACCATAGATTTCAGTGAGGTTACTGTTAAAGTAAGATAGCACCATGTGGGAATGAGAGCAACGTAAATTGTCCCAAAGATAAAGCAAAACCCAAGCCCCCTCAAAATAAAAGATGCTTTATGAAGTACATTTGTAGTTTAGTTACAGATCTATAAAATAATTGTAAGTGTACTAATTTAAGAATTTGAATTCCAAATCAACATCTAAACTTAAGGAAAATCATGAAGTGGAATTTTTGAGACTATATCAACATATATTCATGTAGGTTTTTTAATGCCAGGAATTGTTATTTTGATAGTCTGCTCTGTCTAAATAATTAAAACTCAGGTCTTCTTTTTAACAATTGGGGAGGGGGGATGTCAGCTAAGCATAAAAGCTTCAAAAAGGTCTGTGAACCAAAGCTCTTTAATGTTCAGTGTGTTCCAAATGTCACAGATATTAGAAAATGTTGTATGAACTCACAAGATGAGTTCAAATTCGGTGAATCCTTTCCTCCATGAATAATTCCCTTGTTGCTTTCCAGAGACCTTGAGTTACAAAACATGGTTGTCTACCCAGGGAAGTACATGTTATGCAAACAACGAAGAATAGCAAGAAAGAAAACTTTTTATGCTGTTGCTCTTTCTAGAAACATAAAACCCCTCAGCTATTCACCAGTTACCTTAGAGATGAACTAGCCACTAAACCATCAGGGAAATTGATTATCCACTTGTAGGAATAAAGTGCTGAGGGAGAACATACTACAGTATTTGCAGTGGTGAGACAAATCTACCTGCTACATTAAAGGAAAAATAAACTGTTTTCTAGGTATTACTATGCTTGTATAGGATGGGATATTATCTTTCTACAATAAGGCCAGGGAAGAACTTCTGGATTTATACAGAAGATTTTTACTGTGACTTGCTCATACCAAGTATCTATAGTGAGGCAACAGTTCCACCCAATCATAGTTTCTTATGCAAACTAAAAATAGAGTCCCAAGCAACAAGGGAACATCATACTGGTCCAGAGTATATTTACCTGCCCTGATATTGAAAAAAACTAGGTTGAGCATGCAAGTCACAGAAGAAAAAGAATTAATTGGCAATTTAACAGTGACTAAGAAAGCAAAACACCATCAATGGAGAAACTAAGCCTGGTGGAAATTACTGACATGAATCAGAAGTTGCTCAGCAAGTACTTCTGTGACTTTAATAAAATGCTAGGAAATGAGACTGGTCCCAAGTTATTTCTCTAATTTTAATTTTCCTGGAACTAGTTTTGAATTCTTGAAGGCAGGGCACACCTGAGGCACAGAAGGTCAGAATTGCAGAGGAGTGTATTTGTGCAGCATTACATTATTAACAGAGCTATCTTTATCTACAATTTAGCACCATTAGAATGAAGTAGGTTACGATTAAACTATAATGAAAAAAAACCTTTCCATGACTTTTGCTGTTGCTCCTAAGAACTTTTTCTTGCAGTCCCTAGTCCTTGTTTTGAATTACTCAAAGTTAACCAACTGATTTAAATTATGAAAACAGGGAGCCACCAGACTGACCTTTTCCCTTCATTATAAAATGCATACACCCTTAAAAATCTCAGCTTGTTCACTGAACTAGGAGAAACACTTTGAAGAGTGTAATTGCTTGAGCCCTTGACTGCATTTGTAATTTCTTGTGCAAGCTTTTCAGTGTTTCTAAATAGTCGGGAACATGGCTGGAACTTCAGCACCCAGTAAAGGTGCTGCCCTTAGACTTAGCAAAAATAGGTGCTTAGAACAACATCCCATGGGGAAGATGTCCTGTACCCCCACTCCCTTATTTTTGTGATGTAAGAAGATGTACTGACTAGGTAATTTGAAAACAGACAGACATAGGTAGTGGGGAGGTGGAAGGGATGTGCAGCCAAAGGGTTTCTTTAGGGCCTTGTTTTATTTTAGCAGTAGCTATTCCTCTCATCTTTCCTGATCACAGTCTGATTCCCCCCCACCTGATGTCCAACTGCCTAGTGTTAGGAAGGCCTTCAGGAAAGGGGGCCTGTACTTAGAGATCTGACCAGCTTGCAAGGGGGATGTAAAGTGAACATTTATTCCCTCAAAATACAGGGAATAATATTCCCTCCCACTTTCTCAGTTTTCAAACACCCAGCATTTCTTTCCCCTCTCATCATGCTTCAAGATTTCATTGACTTCTCCCAGTCCCTCTCCTGGTATTCCCAAACTATCTGATTTCTCTGAGTCTGCCTAGAGGCACTCTCCCATCTTAGTTTCATTCTCCATCTCAGATCACTTACTTTCAAAAAATTAATTCTTACCAATCCCTGGACACATAATTTTTTCTTAACTTCTGGGATAATGGAATTCAAATCTGGTTACTGCTGACAAACTTGAGGCCCACTGTACTTAGAAAATACCAAATGACACACTGCATTTGGCAGCAAAATGGACACAAGTTAACTCAACATGAGTAGAGATACCTCATGAGCGAAATTAGAATTCGTTAATTAGATGGGGAAGATGGACCCTCTTTTTTGTCAATATCAGAGCAATTGAGCTTACCAGGAAAGAGTGTGTAAAAGTGAGCTGGAAGTTTGTAAGATGTCGTATGTTTGCCCAACAAAGCTGGTTTTGTATCAGGTGGTATTAGACCTTACTGGTTGTGGATCAGACCACAGATCTTTATTTTAAATGTGTTAGCTTCTTCTGAATATAAGACTATCTGTACCTCAATAAAATCAACCAAAGGAATGCTGAGCTTAATGAGCTCTTAATATCCTATTACTGTTTCTATAATTAATGACTCTGACGCCACTAAGGGTAATGAATACACAAAGCCTTCTTAATACACCTACCTAAACTTTGTAAAACATTCAGTATCCTCATTTTGTGTCAGAGGAAACTGAGGCACAAAAGCTGTATCACAGACAGAAGATTCATGTTATGGTCTGTAAAGTTCAGAGTCTACCATGAAATGGTATATCAAGTCCAGAGTTTTAAATTCAAAACACTGACCTAGTTGGCAAGCAAGATGTCTACACATGGTTGTGTTCATGTAGCCGAGGCAAGATGGAGTGAATAGGAGCTGAAAGTCTGAAAGCTAGCATCAGCCTCATTCAGCTAAGTTTCTCTGAAGTTGTTTAAGTAAACTCTCATGGATTTTCTCATTTCCCTATGTTTTAAATATTCTGAGTACAAATGCTATATGCTCTGGAAACCATTCTTCTGTTGTCTTAGATTACCATGAAAAGTAAAGTACACAGTCTTGAACCTAATGGATGATATTGCCTATTCAATAGGAACATGAAACGGGCCAATTTCTTTCCTGTTTGAGTTTTTCCAGAGAGAAAAAAAAAAGTCACAAAAAGAGAATCTAGTGTTCCAAATAAAACACTGTAAAATAAACTTCAATCTCCGAGTCATTGGAAAACATTGTTTACAGTACAGAACACAGAGAACATCCTGAAGTGACCATCTATCATTGCTCCAGATTGCTGGAGGAAATAGAAATAAAATGGGAAAACGGTCTATGATTTTATATTAATTGCCACTTCAAGATGGTCTTACCACAATCAAAATAAGGCCAGTGTGATGGAATTTATAGATAGGTAATACTGAAAACATATTTTGAGCCTCATTTTATGTCAAGGTACAAAAATCAGATTTCAGATCAATGGTGTAATAAAATGTTACAAAGCAGCTGATAAAAGCTAACTTGGTTCCAACACAAGAATTCATCATGATAAACATATCTCTCATTTCCACAACTGTCATGCATTTTTAAAACCAATAAATCATTTAAATATGAATTTAACTGTTCCTATAAGTTTTTACGGTGTTTTGCACTGCACTGAAGGAGAACTTTAATAATAATTCACTTTTCTGAATTCAGAACTAGAAAAAATGAATTAGAATGTTAAGTTATGCTCACATAATTACTGTGCACAAACACAATTTACAGTAAACCTGGTCTTTTTCTGGCTTGCATGTCTATCTTCCATGGGCTTGAAGTCACCTAACAGAGCCTTTGTTTACACAGGAATGAGTGAATAGTTCAGATTAAAACCTGCCCAAGTAAGCAAAATGATGGAATCTGAGGACAGAACGTAGATATCTGTGAGCTGGATTGGACTGCAACTCAAATGCTGAGGGCAAAGCTGAGACTTGTTTCGTCCTAAGCACAGCTTGAGCCCTGCAAGGCATGGAAGGAATGTCGGCTGCAAGACCCTTAATGAGAACTAAAAAATGCCCAGTGGAATGGCCTTAAAGACCTGTACAAATCCCCCATGCGAAAACACCTACAACTGTTGGACTGATCTGCCGATTTTTTCCTTGTTCTTGTGATAAAGGGGTTGGAGGACAAAGAAAGGTCTTCGGAGGAAAGCAAACAGAGGGAGGCAGGGGAGTAATTTTAAAAGGCTCATATAATTTTCATCCTTGATCATTACTGAAGGAAAGACTGGCAAAGTCTGAAGGATCACAAGCCCCAGCAAACATAATCAGATTCTGATTTCATTATTAAGCTTTGCACAACCTTGATAAGAGAGATTATTAGAGTCTCAGTGGTAAATTCACTTTATGGATCTTTATTTCAGAATTTTATTTCATTTACTCTAGTAAATATTAACCTTTTGCTTCAATATATGTACTTCTAAGAGAATCTTAGAAATTCTCCAAAACCTCATTCAGAATTATGCTAACGTTTAAAAGTATTGTGACAGTGATTATAAAGCTGCTTATATAAAGGTTTTAACATACATACATAATAATTTGCCAATACACTAGTTGTAATTAATTTAGTTTTAATTTTGCAATGATTGCATTTTTAGCTGTTTAATGTGCTGTTCTTAATATTGGAATCATGAAGTCAGTCTAATACTGCAGACCGTATTCATCACTGTAAGAGCTAGTGGAAAAAATCCTACAGTCTCTCTAGTTGTTACAATAATGATGTTAGTTTCCTGTTCACTACAAGGGTAATTAATGAAGAATTTGGCTGAACTGCACATACCAGGCAGCTAAGGTAATACTTTATGTACACATTTCACTAGAGCATAACACATAATACAGAGTTTGTTTTCTTATTTCTTATTTTTAAAATCAATCAGGTCACTAGACAACTAAAATATCAAGCTATGACTATCAGCACTTTCCTGAAGCCATGTGCAATTTCATTAATTCTTCTGCTAGTGCTGTCCATCTGAGATAGTGAAAATTTCATTACTGTCACTGAATACACTTCATGCATAACAAATGAACAATCAATTAAACATGATTTTTTAATTTCTTTTTGTCTGATTTGTCCCTAAACTTTATTAGTGATCCACATGGCATTCACTCTTCCCTTCAGTTTTTAAGTAATCATTGGTCTTTTAATAAAATTCACCTTTTCCTAGCCTAGAAGAAGCTGACAAATTAAAAAATATTATCAGTTATTCCCATGGTATTCTGCATGACTTCAAGCTTTGTGATATGCTTAGAAATTTAGGAATGGTAGAATCTGTATTTTGTTTTGTTTCTTGTATCTGCACACTTATCAAAAACATCTATTCAAAATATTAACACTGACTATAGTTGAAACAAACCATTAAAGAGGAGACAAGTAAAAATTTTGGCTGACTCTGGTCAAGAACTAATATGAGCCATTTGGGTCCATCTTTTCACATGAGCTGCTGCCTGATTTTCCTTGTGTACTTCATTTTCATTTCTGTTGCGCAGCAGCAAGGGTCCTCCTTACCTGCATTCAGTTCTTGTCATGGCATTGCATCTCCAGTCATAAAGGAGAGCTCCAGGAAGGATATTCTTTCCTTGCACACCTGCAGATTGTTAGATATGGTTAAAAGATCCTTCATGCTTCAGCCTCCTGCAGTGAAATACCAGAGACAGTAAAACTCTGAGACTGGTTAATCTGGAAATTAAGACTCTCCACTTCAACAGACTAATAGGTAACGTTGTATCATCCATATAATTATAAGGAGACTGAAAAAAGTGGAATGGAATACAGACAGAGGAGATTCTTGTTCAGTATTCTGAAAATCTTTGGGGTTTTTCTTTATGAGTACACTATTAACAAGCAAAGCTGCCAATTAGTTTCAGTATCTGGCACCACATGGATTTATTACAAACTAACCATTCTCCAAAAGCAGTCACTCACAGGATCTAATTTACCATCTTCTCAGAGACAGCAAAAAAAGCAAGGATGTACTAAGGGAAGGAAGATCCACTTACCATGGATTTATAAGCTACTTATACTTAGAAACATTTATAAATTATTTCAAAACACATCTGCTGGTGTCCAGAAAAAATCTAATAGATGTAATGTAGAGGAGCCTGAACTGATGGTCTACCAGCATAATTCACTCAAAGTATTGAAATAATAGCTAAAGCTGCATAGTGTTTGCGTTCAATCATGCATATACATTTGCAGTACAACCAATATAAAGTATGTGCATCTAGGAGAGAAAGATATAAGCAAATCTTCTCAGTGCAAAACATCATTAAACTCTTTCTCTGTAACTTTTTAGTTTATCTGACGTGCATTCTGGTCCAGGTTGCCCAGGCTGTAAAACTGGTCTTCATGAACTACTTGCCACTTCTCATACCTTTTAGGATGGGTCTAATACAAAAAATGCCTTGAATGGAAAAAAAAATATGATATCAGAGCAGGTTCTTCATTTTACACCCCTGCTAAAAAAGACAGGAAAAACACAGCATAAGGTTCTTCAATGTCATAAAACAAAGTTGCTTTTAAGGAGTTGTTGGTGATGAGATTGCTCTGTGAAGACATATATTCTATCATTGTGCCAAAACTATCAGCTCATTTCATTTTCAACTCGTCTGAACTGTAAAGGCACACATTTACAAGAACATCTAAGTGGTCTGTGAACTGCCACAAAATCAAGTAAGCCCACTTCACATAAAATGATTCCATTTACTTGTAACAGAATGCACATCTTGCCCAGCAAGAAACTCCCTCTTTCCTCTCCCTACTTCCCTTTACAAAATCTTGCCCTTCCACCATCTGGGAGGAAGGTTTTGCCCAGGACGAGTGGAGCAATTGCCGCATAGCAAGGTAGGTATTAGAGACAACATTTGGCAGAAGTGCCCTGCTCCTCACTGCTACCCAGCAAAGACAGCAGAGGCTCCTCTGCTAGGCAGCAAGGATTCTTCATGCAGAAAGTCTTTTTTCTAGGTGGAGATATGAGGAATGCAATGTGGCAAGGAGACATTCAAAGGTCTGAAAAGTTGTAGAGCTGGTACAGGAGGTGCTCCTGGAACTTTAACCTACCTGCTTCAGTCTGCCACTTGCTCAGATTCATTGTTATTGCATAAAATAGTAGGCAGAATACCTTTAAATACATGTGCATCAAAATTATTATTATATTGCCAGCTATATTATCTATAAAACCTAAAAAGAAGAAGAGTCATCTTCAGCCTTCAGACCAAATATTTCATAAGTGGTATTGTGTCCCATGACTGAGATTGTCAAAAGGAATGTGAATAATGCAGCAACTGTTTCACTTCTTAGTGCTTGTTTTTAATCAAGGTAACCTAATTTTAGTTCAGAATTTTCTTTCAGAAATCAGCTAGAGTTCCCTGTGAGCTGCTGCTAAGCACAGTTTCTATCACCACTGTCACCACCACTACTTTCTGGAAAGCTCTTTGACTCACTGTCTAAAGAAAGAAAAGACAACATGTTTTCATCCTGTTCTGGTCTAATTAAAGATAACATGAAACACTTTCTTGCAGCAGTAATTTATTTCAGGAAATGAGAAGGGGGACAGTTCGTTTACTATATTTTACTTTTCTGCTGAAGTGAGGATGTGAAGAAAATGCTGCCTATTTGAACACATTTCACATTTCAGGGAGAAGAGATGAAAAGTTCATTATGCTTACCAAATAAAATGGTAAAAGTGGCATACTGCAACACTAAAAACCTGACAACTGACATCACTGAACTATTCTGTCTGTTCTACATTAGTTAAAACATACAGCTAGTAGATGGGATCAGGGAAAAGGTGATATAAAGGGTAACAATTCCTCTTCACAAAAAAATTAGGAGAACTAAGGAAATGTTGTTTTTCATATCTGGAAATAGTGGAAAGGGAGGTTTGGAGCATTTAATCAGAAATCTTGATGTAGTTAAAGATGTAAGCTATTCCCTACATGTTCAAAATTCCCACTGACTTTGATAGGAACTTTGCATGAGCAAATGATGCAAGTTAAGACACGAATTTACATGCTTAGGGTAAACACAAGAGTGTGGGAAAGCTTTTGTTGTTCCTTGCAAGGCAAAGCAGCCAGTGAGTCACAGTTCCCATATTTGCAGGGAGCCTGCTCCCTATGGTTAAGAATCAACTTACTCCAAAAGAAGTGTTTGGATATTGTAGCATTTCCCTTGTCTCATACCACTACCAATTTGTGCCAGTGAGGAAGGACACCATATCTATATCTGTTCCAATTCATTTGTAATATGTGGTGAAATGAGTGCAATATTCAGTGGGTGACATAACTTCTCCTGACTCCTTTTTGTTCTACTATTTTGCACTATGTGAATAGAAATTTAAAATTGTGAACTCTAATATGCAATTTTAATCAACCCATAATCACTTTTATAAAATATGTGGTTAGTAAAGTTTTAGCTGCATATATTAAATCAGTTCTAAAAACCAGTATAAAAACACAGTATCTTTATTTCTTTCAGCTGTACCAATTTTGGATGAATAAAACGTCATATATTGGGATAAAGTATTCATTCCTTTTTCCACCTAGATTTCCACCCCAAAGGCTCTTGAGGGCTGTTATTTTTGTTGTATTCCACCAAAAACTAAATGGAAGGTGTTCCAAACAGATCAAATGCAAATAATATATATATCTCCATGTATATTATGTGATATATATTTCCTTACTACAGGGAATTAAAATAGTTTCCAGAGGGGAGAATTCCTATGCCTTCCATATTCATACTGTGCCATTTGCTATAAGAAGTATTCTAGGATCCACAGACTATAGGGACAATAATTCCTTTGCTTTGCCTAACCTTACTTTTAAACCCTTTGGCAATAAATTTTATATACTATATTTTAAACCCTATGCTCACTAATGGGAGGATAAACATACCTACATATTCATGATTGATTCCCCGTTTTTTTATTCCCTTACTGATGCAGAGGCTTTGTTTGTTTATGGCTCTGCTGTTTAGTTAAATTATTCTTGTAGTATGACTCCATGGCTTTACCATATTTCAATTCCATTTGACTTAGTAACAGTAATTTTTCATACAGCTCACCTATTTGATCAGTCCAGTTCAAAATATCTACAACTTAGGATTGCAGCCAACTTGCCAAGTTACCTACCAAACCTTTTCCAAAAGATTATGCTAAATTTATTTAAACATAGCAAATTAGTGGGACAGTGTTGTGACATAATTTGTTAATTCGTGGTAATCTGCTAATTTATTAAATTTTCTTAAGGACAAACCAAGCCTCTCCACATCCTTCAAAGGAAATTTTGTGCAGAGAGAGACTGAAGTTTTAAATGCAAAGAGCACATCTGAATAACAGTTACTGAGTCATATTACGTGTATATCTAAGAATAAACCGCTTTTATGAACAAGGAAAAGGGCTAATAAAAAAGGTGCAAACAAATACTTTTTGAAAGATTCTGATTGTAGGCCTGTTGGCTGGAGCTTGGTGTGGTGCTACCCCAGGGCAGAGCAGCTTGAAGTGAGAATATTCTGCATGAACCTCTGCTGGATTCCCACAAGTAAGGTTGTAAAACACAGCAAAAACAGCTGGGCCAGCAACATGTCACCTGTGAGAGCTAAAGCCTCTGAGCTGGCTGCTTCAACCAGCGACTTTGTGCTACTTAGCTAGTGCTGAATAAACCAGTGAAGGCCAAAAATGGGCTGGTAGCTGTGCTCATTAATGCTCTCTGACACTTTCCATTGTAAAATGTTGATTTTAGTACTTTTCAATTTGCCAATTTGTAGACATTTGGGCCAAAACGTTCCTTAGTCTGCTTTGAGGTAGTTAAAATATGTTAGAATGCCTTTTTTGCCAAAATAATCCAGTTATTTCTGAGAATGATGCAAAAAGATATGTTTTATCACTCATGATAAAAAAATCAAAAAGGAGGGGGGAGAGAGGGAGATGATAAGGACAGAAATTATTTAAATAATTACTATAATTTGAAGCTGCAGACTGATATTTGGCAGCTGGGGAAAAAAATGTGGGATGAAAATTGAAATTTGGCTTTCGTTGCCACTGTAAATTATAAGGCTTGGAAAAAAATATTCAGGCTCAGCAAAGATTTCTTATGTCTTAAACAAAGAATATAAGTTAGGCAAGGAGTTGAGGCTATGTAACATTTTTCTTACATATGCAGCTCTGTGATATTTTAAAGCCAGAGGTGCAAGAAGAGAAAGCGAACAGGGTCTGCTGAGTCCAGTAGCATTAACACTTACTTCAGCCATGAAGTGGCAAAGGAAGTGCTGCAGGGAATAGCTGCAGTGAGAAGCAATGTCAAAGGGATCAGGCACTGGGAGACTGGGACTCTATCATATAAAAAGAGGAAAAAAGGTAGGATTTGTATTGGGGAATGTGTCAGGAATATAAGGAATAAAGATTGCAATTGATGTGATGGAGAAAATGGGGTGTAGGTAAGAACCCAAATCTTTGGAGGATGGTAAGATCAGCAAGCAAACTCTTTGAAGAACTGGCAGGACAATCTGTGACAATAAAAATATACTCTCATTGAACTTAGAAAGGACCTCCTGAACTGCTCCATTACTATATTAGCTGAAGTTATTGGTAGTCTGTAAAACGATTCAGTATTTCCCCTCACAGATATCAGTATTCTTAATAAATGTTTGGGAGACTTTTCTGGTGGCACATTGCAATTAGTTATGGTAGAAATCCAAATTCGGTAATACTTGAGTAAAAGTTGCTTGAGCAATCTTAATTGTGCAATCCCTATGAGAATACACCAAGAAAAAAATATTATTACATAATAACATGTTATTTTTCTTTCAGGAAGCATACCTCATTCAATACCTGAGATGGGATGCTTCTGGGACCAAAACAAGATTATACAGTACAGATGCTTGCTGTGGCCGGGATTACTCATTTACAGCAGAAATTGAAATATGTAAAGTGGCTGAAGCAAAGACTGGGTGGGGCGGGGACGGTGAGGGATGGAAGGAATGGTTTAATTAGTTCAGTCAATGCCACCTTGGAGAACAGAGGGACCCTCTGCTAACTTTTTTCAGGTGGCCACAAGCCATGTGTTCACCAGTTTTCCCTTGCCTGACTTGAGACTGTGGTCTGCTTTGCAGAAGTACTTTTGAGCTTATCCAGTGGCAGCTGAAGGTAATAGTGGAAGATATTTGAATATAGCGGGAGCTGTACAATGACAGTTTTTGTAAAAAATTATACCTCACTTGTCTTTAAAAAGTACAGCTGAAACCTCAATCTCAAAGAAAACTCTCAGTCCTTTTCCTGTTTGTGCTGTGGCCAGACAGGTTATTGGAGTAATTTAATCTATAACTGTGAAGAACTCAGAAGTCAATTTTATAGTCTATAGACTTTCTGTACTATGAATACCCAGAAAACATCAAGCAAGGTAACTAAGATATATCCAGTTTTCTTTCTTCATCTTCCTACAAGAGGAAATGTCTCAGTTGTTTTATTTTAAATTTTTAAACATGACTGAATGTTAATATATGTGGTTATTTGCTTTAAAGAAAAATTTGAATAGCAGAAAGGGGCGAGCTAGAGGTAATTTTGCATTCTTCAGGTTGTACACAGTCTTACACGAAGCTCAGGACAAGTCTGCCCCAGTTTAAAGAAGTTTCTGTTCTCCACAGAGAGTGTGCTCAGTTTGAAGCAGCAATATTTCACATCTTGTCCGTACCTTCACCTAGAACTGCATGGTCTATTTTTTCAGTACACTGTGTAAGGTGGTGTGCATCAAGTCCTGATCTCCCTTCTCCTCTTTCTTCTCTGGCTAGACTGCCATAGGTCTTACACAGCCACGTTTCTTTCACATCTAAAATTTAGCACTGCAGAGGGAAGGAGATTTAGCTAGATGATGAAAAGAAATCAGACTTAGCTTAACAATCTACTCTCCTGAGGAGATACACTGCAAGGGTGACATATATTTGGAAATCCCAAATACTGCAGAATTTGAGGCCATATAAATGGCATTAATACAGTTCAACTGGAACAGATAGAAGATGATTATTCCAGGACAGGCAAAGTACTCAACTATGGGATCTTGAGTTGTATTTTGCAGGACTTAAAAAAAATAAAAATGGAAGAAATTGAGTCAAATGAAGAGACATAAATGGAAGTTAGTGCTGGAAGGAAATTTTAGACAAATTTGTCATTTGGAAAATATTCTACTGTTGGATTGGTTTTTCGTGTTGGTATAAATTTTCTTTGGTTATTGCCGACACAAGTGATATCAGAACCACGAGACTAAGAGTCATTGAGAATTTTGGAGTAACTTATCCATCATTTGGTGTGATAAAGTAGAGTTTTAAATGAGATAAATAAAAAATCCCCATACCAAATATTTGACAATTAATTAATTGAGTTAATTAATTGTGATCACTAGAAATGAAAGCAGTTGTCAAATAGTTAAATCTAAATCTTTTACAAATAAATTATTGGATATCTCTACAAATAATTGAAATGTATAAATTCTCAGATAATAAATGCAGACATGAGGAAACTTAAGATGTAGAGTATCAAGCTGGATAGAAAAAGGGTAATAAAAATACAAAGAAAAAGAAAACACAAGACTCAGATAAACTCTCCAAAGCAGGCAGTTTTGTCACATAGAAATAAAGAGTAAGGCTGTGCCATAACTTTGAAATGTGATAGCCTTAAAGGTGTAAGCAGGAATAGCATATGAATTGTCATGTTGCTCTTTTAAAAAGATGGAATAATATTATATGTATTGGAGGGGAAATGGTGAAAAAATGAATGTTTGCATATAGAAAGACACCTGGAAATACTACCAGAAACTCTTCATTAGGAGTGGTTTGAACTTCCCAGATATATACTGCAGAACAAATGCTAAAATGAAATTAAGTTTTGTATTGTCTTGGACTCAGTAACCAACAAATTTGTATGCCAGAAACATACTTTGTTATTGCAGACTTTGGTAACTAACAAGCACCTTGCATAAAAACAGAGGTGTAGAAAATTACCTCGGAAAGAATAATTACTTTAAAGATAATTCACTTTAAATTAAATAGAAGGAAAACCACAAACTAGTCTTTAAAGCTTCTGATTCAAAGTGAAGACTTCAATAAAATTATCTTCTCTTAAGCCAAGCTAAGCAGAATGTGAAACTGTGTTTTTCATTCACAGTTCACTATAGAAAGAACCTGAATACTTAAAAAAACCCAATCAACAAAAAACCCCCATCAACAAAGTTGTAGAAACCATAAGGAGCAAAGTAAAATAAAGATGAGTGAATGTATAAATAAATAAAAATGACTGGGAATAATCAAAAGAAGTTTCTGTTCTCTACAGGAAAATCTAAAGGAATTGAAATTGGAGATGATTAGAAAATTATCATTTAAATCTTAGAGTACTTGTAGGATAAGGAAGAATTTTCTAAAGTCAAAGTGAGCTAGTTTTGTTTTGTTTTGTTTTTTTAATTTAACATATTTATACCTCTATAAATAAAGGAGAAATCAGATGAAGTGAAAACAGTGTATAGGGAAGAGGGCATAAGGATTAAGAAAGGTCCATGCTGAAGTTCAATTTTCAGTGAGGTTACAGGGATGATATGGGACACAAATGACTATTTGATATGGAGAAAAACGCACTTAGTGCTTCATGTATCAGAACTGAGAGGGATTGTTGCTGTCCCAGAATCACAAAAGTACTGGCACAGTATTGCAGCTCCTCTAGCAGAGAAGCAAAATCCACCAAGTTCCAGTAAATGCCACAAAAGACAAAAAAAATATTAAACGTTACACGTATTTTAGACACTAAAGTAGGATTATCCTTACAACTGTGGCTCTGTCTGAGCTATGTTTTACAACAGGAAAGAATGAAGGCACAGAGGTATGGGGAAAATGTGATAAAATGCAGCCTGGGTTTGACAAAGATAGATTGTGCCAGACTAATCTGATAGCCTTCATTGGGGAGATAATTGCTTTTCTAGACAAGGGAAATAGTTCTAATCTAGATCTAATCTACTTGGAAGCTGGGAAAACATTTGATGCTCAATAGGAAATTATTAGTTAAACTAGAGAAGATGATTATTAGGATAGGAACTCAGAAGTGGATAAATAGGAAGCTGACAGATCACTGACAACAGTGTAGCACAGAGGAGCTACAGTGAAATGCGTGATCAGTCCTGATGTTGATATTAGTATTTTCAGCAGCAATCTAAGCTTAAAAATGAAAAAAGATGAAATCCTCTAATAGCATGAGTCTGAGAAGCTTCATGAGTCCTAAAGAAGAAATGGGCTCAGGTACAAGAAGGTTAAAAATAGCATGTTTTATTTCCAGAGGAATTATCTGTGCTGAAACCTACGAGGGTTTTAGTGTTGTACCTCCACAAATATGTACATTTTACATCAGTCACCCCCACTAACTTTGAAAAAATTGCACCTATAGAAGTTAATTACTAAGTAGAAAATGTCGTAAAATAGCTCAGTACACATATTAGCAATTGCATTTCTGTCCAAATCAGTTTAATTAGGTACTTTCTGCTTTTAGTACTGTTTTTAGTATATGGCATTTCCTGGCTTGTTTTGGGCTTTTTGTACTGTAAGAAATAGCTTCCTTTTCCCTTTTTTTTAAAATCTGTATTTGAATTGACACCATTTCTTAAACCAAGAAGGGAGGCCAGCAGCTAACTCAAAAGCAGAAAACAATGAATGACCCATAAGAAACATAACATCATGCTAATAAAAAGATGTGATAGCTAGTCATACTCTTGGAATATGATTTTATACCCATTAATTTGGCAGTTTGTAAAGTCTCCCACTAGGAGTGAAGCAGGAGGCTGCTGCTTGCTTGAAACTGAAATGTAATTGCACCTGAAGAAACTTCACAGTTCCAGGAGCCAGCTGACTAGTTTCAACTGGCCAGCTATTTATGCATACTCTTTAATTTTAGCCTAAATATAATTTTAAAATGGTTTCTATTTCATTTTACTTTAGTTGTTTAAATAATTGAGCTGCTTGCATCTGACTACTTTGTATGTTTTCATGTTGCTAGCAATAATATTCTTTGTACACTTCTGTTGACTGTGTGATGATTTCATAGCAACAATATTGTCATTATAAAATCATAATCCATAATAAGTCATCTTGGGAAATAATGTTATGATTCATGACTAATTTAAATAAAATCAAGCTTACTATTGAACCACATATCAAGTGCACATAAATATTTTATCTAAACAGGTGTTACATTTATTTTGATCCATCTCATAATTCAGAACCCCTGCAAATGAAAATATTGTCCTTTTGTTCCTAAATTGTTTTAAAATTTTGTATATCTGGCTTCCAAAGACTTTTAATATTTCTAATCCCTTAAAAATACTTGTAGTGATTTGTCAGTCACAGTTCAAGCAACTCTTTCAAATTAAGGGCTACTGGCTGAATACTTTTGGGATGCTTAAGCGGTATATAAATAGATGTAGATAAAGATGTAGGTGCATATACAGATATAAACAAGGATATCACAGACTCCTTGCTGCAGAAAAAAAATTGATAACTTATCAGATAATTTATGGATTCAATTGTTTGGTCAGTATAGTGGTCTAGTTCACATTACAAATAAATTCCAAATCTTTATTTCTTTAAAAAAATAAACTAAAAATTGTTGAGTGGGCAAAAAAGCCATTTGTAAATCAGTTTTGCTCAATTCTATGATAATTTTTTTTGTATATACATCTCTCTTTTTAAATTAGAGAATACTTTTCTGCAGGAAAATAGTCCTTATCAAGCAATAAGTGTTCTAAAGAACACTTATTTGGTATGGAAGATGAAAAAAATGCTTCTAGACTCATGGAGTTATAATGTAACTGAGTATCATAAACAGGTCACTCATTTATATAAACTCTAGTAGTGACTTCCAAAACACCCTAGTAAAGCTAGATGCCCAGTTAATTTTCATGAGTATTAGGCTTCCAGATCCCTTAGGCAGCTTTCAAAATGTCAGCCTATAATTACAAACAGCTTGGACGGAAGCCCATTGAATTTAATGGAAAGTCTCCCATTGATTTGAATGAGCTTTTGGATCATTGACTATACTCTTTGTACAAATATTTCTAAAGGATTTGGATTGTAAATACCACATACTTTAGAAACACTACAATGCATATAATATCTTCACTTTTCAGTATATTGAACTGCTTGCAAAGTAGGAAAAAAAAAAAGAAAGACTATGAGAAGCCATAAAAACTGCAGAACTATTATAAAATTTGGTGGGAAATGTAACATTAAAAATAAAGAAAAACAATTCCATTTCTGAGCTGGTCAGGATTGTTTTATAGAATTGTGTAAGCTGACAAAAGCTAATGAACCAAAACAGAGACTTTTGCAAGGAATGGCTGACTTTGAGAAACGTAATTGTTGGTAAGGAATGTTTTTTAAAGTTCTGAAATTTTAGGACTAGTTCCTTTCAACATTTTCTAAGTAATGAATATTTTCTTTGGTTTCTTCTACTTGGAACTTTATTCTAATTCTAAAAACACAGGTTATTAAAAAGTAAATTTTTTTGAAAGAAAAATGACCAGAAAGTGTAAAGTTTAACTTAGCATGACAGAGGAACGGTTTCCCTACATAGCACTTTTCGAAAGTTTATCTGTCTCTATCACTAAGCTATATTTTAACTGCTTGCATATCTACCTTTCCATACCTAGATATTCAGGAGTCATTTTGCTACAGACACACTAAAAGCCTTAAGCATGAATTGTTGGCAAAGTCACAAACAATACAAACAAAGATAATTATACTGTGGAGGTCCTCGTGAGACAGCAATCCAAGCAGGTGGCTCAGCCCCAGGAACACAAAATGAGAGCACGACACCTGGTTTATCACCATGCTATAATAAAATGCTGGTAGCAAAATGCAAGAGTCCCAAAGAGGGAGTTCACATGCAGGAGCAGAGAGGTTTCACATGCTTTGGGGAAAAAAAAAAGGGTCAAAAAAAGCAGGACATGGAGTGAAAACACCACATATAATAGTTAAATACAATTAATATAGAATAAGCTATATGAGAAGAGTCATAAATTTCATATAGTCACAGTAAAAAATCACCCATTTGGAAATTAGCTTATATTAGGAAACATGGTATGTAGTAGTGGGAGGGAGGTAAGGAGAAACAATCTTCTGCCTCTCTTCCCTTGAAACTGGTAATTCTAAGAGCAGATAATTCTAAAAATGTAACAGACAAATGTTAACATTGTTTCTAAAGCTCAGACTTATAATTAGCCGTGCCTTATAATTAGCTTATGTAAACATGCCCACTTACACACACACACAAACACGCATGTATACAGAAACAGACGAAACTGCATTAAAACAGAATTACTGAGATGAGGTAAGTTAAGCTGCAAAAACTCAAGGATTTAACCAGTGACTGTCATTTACCATAGCTGTAAGAGACCCCAAAGTTATAGTGCTACCCGATACAAAATGAAATGCAGATCTACTAAGAAGCAGAAACTCTGGACTAGAATCACCTTGGGAAGAGACGATTGAAGTCAGTCATAAAAGAAAAAAAAAAAAAAGAAGTGCACTTAAATAAGATTTAAAGTTGATCTTAAGGTGTCTCTGAAAACAAATGTGACCTTGACTGCTAAGAATGAGTGGGACTAAGTGAAGCCTAAATATCAGTGTACTTATAACTCAGAGGACAACTCTTGCCATAGCAGGTTTTTTTCACAAATTATGAAACTGTTTGGAAAAAATCAGATAAGGCCTGTGCCTAACATGATATCCCTTCTTTGTCTGTTTTATAAATAAAACATCTTAACTAGAATATCCAAGTAAATGTCCTAAGTTCTGTGAAATTTGAGTTCAAAAGCTAGCAAAGATAAATTTTAAGATTTGGACAGTTCTCTTCAGGTTTTGGCTTGTTACCATTCTTGAGAAACAGATCAAAAAGAAAGGAAATGATATTTTTTAGCTTTCTCATTGTTCAAACTAATTTAATTTTAACTCATGAGATAAATAAATGTTCCTTTAAGAAACTGAAGAAATCACCTTTTTGAAAAAGCTTCTGCAAACCAAAACGGTGTTTTTAAGAAGTGATGGATGCATAAGAAAGTCCCTTTCTCAAACCAAAGCAAACCAAAACAAACGAAATGAAAAAAAATTTACATCCTTCATATAAGGAAAGCATAAATCATACTCAACAAGAAAGGCTGCAACCCACACTAGTGATAAATTTTAACAGTTCAGAGCAGTCATCATCTTTTCTGCTTGGCAGTCAGAAAATTAAAGGGATTTTTTTTGTGACTACTTGAAATTATCTCAGTACAAAAAATGCCTATTAACAATGAATTCAAAGCTAATCTTGAGCAAAAGGATGACTTGATGGAAGATAGCAGTAAGAAGATTTCATGGTCACTCAGTAAAACAGAATCTCATTGCAATCTTGGCACTCCCATAAAGCATTAGTATTTTAATCTGGATCAGGCTTGTGTTTTTGAAGTGATGCTCCTTAATTCTCCCCACATACGGCACTTTGCTGTGCGTCCTGCAGCATTCCAGAAGTACAGGAGCAGATAAAGCTGAACCAGAACTTCTCCCCAGGGTGTGCACAATGAGTTTGAACTGCAAGTGGGCCTTTAGGTCTGGTGCCCAGGAAGAGAGCCAGCGCAAACCCCGGAAAATTGTAGGCAACTGGGTGACTGGTTCTCCACACCAGCTCTTTCAGTCTCTAGACAAGCTCCTGCTATGTCACTCCACTTGCTAGTGCAGGCATGGCTTGGAAATCCCTGTACAACTCTTAATCTGATTGGCAATTAATATATGTTTTTGCACTGTCTTCTGGTATGAATGTCAATGAAATACCTTTCTCTCTTGGACAGAGGTGCTGGAGTTGGCTTTCATTTTAATGTTTTCACAATGTGTTCATAACAGCTTTCCATCAAGAACAATAAAATGGCAAGAAATAATCTACTCCTACATTGTTGCATTTTACTGTTCACTTAAAACAAATGAATGAGAGATTAATTCTGAACATTTAGACAGTTCAAATAAAAATTAGTTGAATTATGAATATTTATTTTATTTAATCATCTAAATATTGGTCCTGTTGATTAAAACAAAACACTGTTTGGTGTAAAACAGAAAAGTTGCTTTGTCCACACCGAATATGTGTGTGTTTATCAGTGAGAAAGAGCAAGATAAGTTTTCCAAGTAATTATTTTCCATTCTTTAGGCAAAGACAGGGGAAACACCAAACTCATTTATTTTGCAGTGTCTTCACTTCTACTATTCAGTCAAGATTATTTTCCCAAGATACAGCAGATTTCTACCTAATAAAAATTTGTCGAGGAAAACAAGTATAAAATCACCATGACAGAATTGAAAATCTTCAATCTCTTCCCAATAAATGGTAGGTAGAGAAGTGAAGGCAGTTTATTATACACTATTTCTCTTCCAAGATACAAAGTTGTATGTTTACATAATTACCTCTTTACAGTAACCTGTCAATTTTGACATATTTTTGTTAAGAAAATCAGACTAGTGTAAAATTAGGTGTTCCAAACTTCATAAAATAATATTGTTCTATTTCTATTGAAAGGCTGTTTTACAATTTATTGGAGATACTAATAATAAAAGTAAAATATTCAAATCAGTGATTAAATTTTAATTTATATTAAAATGTGGCATATGGTTACTTAAAAAATATTTTTCCCCAAATAATACATTAGTAGAAGTTGTTTTATTTTTATGCCAATGAAACTATATATATAATGGAATTTTTTGCAATACAGAAATGCCAGATTCCTTCAGGCACATATTTTAATTGCTCTCCATTTAAGAACGCATTGTTTTGAAATACTTACATGAGAACTTTTTTGTGTGCCTCATAATTATTTAAGGTTTATGTATCAGCATATTAGTTCTAGATACAAAATAGCAGCTGCTGATCATGTGTTCGAATAAGTTCCTTTGTTCTAAATTTTTTCTGTTCATTTTGGTCATGGGCCAGAGCACTAGCTAGTGCATAGTGTTTTTTTGCAACAATTTTCTTGTCACTAAATTCATTTCTACCCACTGAGGACCTACTCTGCCCAGTTTAATGATTAATGTTTTCATGAAGCAAAAGTGATTACACCGGACATGCTCTCCTGCAAGAAACAGACATAGGCTATGGACTAACAGTCCATACAGATTACACAATGTAATCGAGTGATTCAACATCACATCTTCCTTGGGTCTTGACATAGATATGTAAAATTGTACATATAATTAGATATGTAAAATTATACATATAATTTTTAATCTACCAATCTTATGGAATGTTAGTTGACTTGATATTGTCACGCAAATCAAGTTATTCAGTTTATGCAGCTTTTTCTTTTCACTCTCACTTACATAGAGTTTGTGTACTCATTTGGTCCTCATCTTGCTTCTTATTTTACATGTCATCCTCAAATGTGATTTTGTTTTGGCTATTCTCTGCTGAATTTTACTGACTTTTTAATGCTTAACATAGGCTTTATTTGTGTAAAGACACACAGAATTTTTTCAAATTTGCATCATGAGTCATTTCAATTAGCCATGTTTCTTCTCAGTTCCATATCCTAAGTTCAAGAACTAGTTCCACTTTGTATGTACAGCTGCACCTCACTGTGCAGGCTCCACTTACTCCAGAAGTTTCTAGTATAAAAAGTTTAAATCCCTACTCCCTTGCAAGGATTTTCTTCCTTTTTAATATTAGGGATAGGAAGAAAACACCATGTCAGAGTCCTCAGTGAGGTTTAAACTCAGTTATTCATATACCTGGTTGTCAACCCTCTGAGCTGCTGTTTACGATCATCACAGGTGTTATGATCTTGACATCTTGATCAGATACTATTGCTTGTGATATTTGCTGTATATTATATATCAAAAGTCCAGCACTCTGCATGTGTTGCAAATTGTGTGCAAGGGTTTGTAAAATAGCTGTGAATTTTTTAAAATTATATCATATTTAAGAAGTGCAGTCAGAGCTCTTGATATGCATTTCAATTCTTTTCTGGAGTTGGCTTTGCTTTTTTAAAAAAGTATTTTCTTGTTCTGTCAGTCTACATCCATTATGACCTCATTTCCTTACTGAAATGACAGTGGTTGTAATTTTTTAGATTTTACATCATTTGGTCTTCTTCTCCAACTAGACTGATTTTTTCTGGAAAGTGTATTCTTGGTATAACATAAAATGCAAAAACCAAGCCTGAAGATTTTAAATAAGAGATAAATCTTCTTTTTCATCATATTTGCAGGTAACAATCAGAACAATTATTAGAATGCCTGCCTCTGCATTTTTTAGCTAGTTTTATGCCTTAAAACTTTAGGGTGTTGTTTTATCTTTTTAAACTTTAAAGGATGGATTTTTATCTTTCTGAAGCAAATTCTACATGCAGACATTAATATCCTTATGTGAATTGTAAGATATTACAATTCCTTATGCATAAAATTCATAATCTATCCCCCAAGATACCTAGACCATATGTATTACCTTGTCTTACTAATGTCCAACCAACTAGAGTTAACTACTTTTTCTTTCTCATGAGCTGCCCCAGTTTCCTACATTTTGTAATTCATTGTCTTTATTTATCTGTCTATTAAAAATTCATAAATGAGGATATAGTTATGTGCAACTTAGAGGGAAAAGACGTCAGTGTATCTAACTGTTTAATCTTAGTGTTCAGGGTCACAAAGAAAAAATATTTTTAATATAAGTCAAATAAATATCAGTAACAAGGGAAAGAAAATTCTTCTTCACTGCCACTTCACTGGTGGAAATTTTATGTCTTCTCATTAAGTTACAACAGAGAATTCAGGCAGAACAGTGGCATATAAAAGAAAAATGTGCCATAGTACAACAACTGAATATATCACCAAAAAACCACCATGCTGTGACTGAACAAGTTATTGAACTATTCTTCAAATCAAACATTTTATTTAGAGCTGATTTTTACTCGTTTTGTATATTAAATAAACCCATATAATTTGTTGTATGACAACTATATCCATACAGTGTTGTCATTGTTTTTGGGAATACTGCCTTCTGTAAAGGTTTTCAGCTCGAAATAGTGCTAATTTTCCACTAACTTGGGAAAAAAATAACCTCTTTGTTTTAGTAAGTAAGTTCCCAGTTCAAAATACTTGAAAAGCAATGACAATCAAGCTTCGAGGCATGACATCTGGTAACAATGGAGATTCTGCACCACTGAGCAGCAAAGAGAGATAAAGGGGGAAGTCACCCCAATAATACTGTATGGTGACCATGCTGGCAAAAGACATAAGCAACATTTCAATGCTCTGTACAAACTTAGTTTAGTTTTTAGTCCTATTAAATCAGCCACTTCCTATAGGGAGAATAATGAAATTTCACCTGTAGTTTACAATTCTTCATATGCCATGTGATCTAAATGCTAGCGAGGATTTACATATCCCATTCCACATAAGAAAATCTGGAAAAACCAATCATTTCATCCAGCTCACATTCAGAAAGAAGTGATAACCTGGGAATATGTGAAGACACCATGGATGTCATTGCACTCCCACCTTCCTGACATGTAACAGTGGTTTGACATATTTCTTAAGGGGGTAACCGACATTAATCTAATAATTCATAGATTTAGTTTAAGTAAATCCAAATGACCTGGGATATCTTCAACTCTGGAGTACTTAGGAGAAGGGGAAGTTAGGCATGACATTGATTTTTCATCAGAGGTGTCTGATATCTCGCTAGTTAAAATTGAGTTCTGTCTTGAAGCCTGCATAAATGCATCTGCTGAGCATATACCATCTAATAAAGCCAACTAATCTGTCCATGGCAATTTAAGAACTTCCAGCAGTGAAATCAGTCCTTCAGACAGAGCTTTGGAGACACTTTGTCTCATCTCAGATAGCAAAAGGGTAGCAAAGGCAGGTTTGTAATTAAGATGTAAGCTTTTGCATTGAAGTTGTTTTGAGATTGTGTTGAGACCAGTCTGGCAATTCTTTCAAGCCTTAATGCTGTTTAGTAATGGCAAAACTTGACATGGCAATTCTGGGTCACATGAAGTTTCAGAGACACTGTCTATCAAATCCTTTAGGTTTAACAATGCGACAATTGAGTGTCCTACACTTGACTGGAGCCAAAACAAGTCTCCATACAAAGTACTGAGGGATGGAGGGGAGCTGTATTCAGTTTAGTTCAGCAGTGAGAAGAGACTGTTTTCACTCTATAGGCTGCTGGAGAGCCCAGCATGTGTGAGAGCCATATTCCTCATCCTGCTTCAGGCAGATGTGGAGGACTAGATTGTGAGATCTCCAAGACAATTATCTAAGCAGTGCAGCACTGCAAGAGAGAAATGTGAATCCATTGCCAGTTTTAAGGATGCTTCCATAATTGCCAGTGAAATGCATCACATTCTGAAAAATTTACATTGTGAGGGCAGAAACCTTTACAAAATTTGCCTTTAGCCTTTTTAATTGAATGTCATCACTGATCAAAACTCAAAACAATTAAGCACTGATTGTAGTTGATGGGTTAAAATTGGTACTAAACTTCTCATCATTCTCAGCTCAGTCTCAATGACACTTCCTGCATAATTTCAAAGTCTGCAGTGTGTTCAGATCCAGATTTTCATCCACAATTTGATTTTACCTGTAGTCACCTCTCTAGGGTGAAATATGCTTTAGAAGTACACCTGAAAAATTGCCTCTAGACCAAATTATTTCAGAGTCTGATTTCCCCTCTATAACTAAGAAAATTTCTTGAAAAAAGCACTATCCTCTGACTTAAATGAAGAGAGGAACAGAGTAATACTATAAAAATATATGTCAGAAAAAGAGAAGTTCAGTAAACAGATTAGAATGCATTGGGAATCTAATTACAATCAACTTCTCTACTGGGAGACATTAGGAGTAGGATTTCTGGAACAGTTTAAGTTAGCATTTCAAATTGAGAGTCATTGCAGTTCTTTTGAAAATCTCAACTATATAAATTAGGAATTATTAAAACCTGAGATGCAATAATAGACCATATTTATTGTATTTTTTTTATACTGTCAAATAGACTTTGTTGATAAAGATTTTAAAAAGCTTTAAAAAATGGATAAATTAGACTGCGCTTTCTCAGTTTAAGAAATCAGATATTCGAAATGTCAAACTGAAGTACAAAACAGTTTGAAAGTGAACAGAAACACTGTGACAGCTCTTGATCATCTGTCAAAGATTCAGTCATGTTCTGCAAGGATCATGCCCATGGTTTGGCTGCAGAAATAATGGAGTGGGCTATGGATAATGCAAGTGTAGAGCTGGTCACTTTCCTAAATCATGCACTGCTCTACATTGATGAACTATTTTTAATATCAGCTGGATCCATAAGTTGTTACTTTTCTAAAGTCTTCATGCCTGATAACTCCAGATCCTTGGAATTTCTTTTCAGTTTCTCTGCATCTGGACTTTAGGTGCACTGTATTTACAGTAGTTCTAGTAGAATTAGACCTTGGGAGATACTCATGAATCCTCCTGATTCCAAGCTCCTTCTGTCAAAAGTCACCTGGAAATTTCTGACAGCAGCCTTCTCATGTCTTGTAGTCACTTTATTGTCTGATTTATCCTTTGTCTGGTTCATTCCAATTTCCCATTATCTTTAATAAGTAGCAATCCGTACATATGAATTTTCTCTGGAAAAGTACTAATATTTTAATTTTAATTAATACATTTTTATAGACAAATTTAAAATATCAGCTATTTTAACATTATTAACATTCTTTTTCATTATCACACTTCTACAGAAGGTAGTGCTATGTATTTGATGGGGACCATCATGTCTTTTTAGAACAAGCTACCCTTAGCGGGGGAGCAAAAATACTGAAATTGCATATGGTTTTCTGAACAGGGCTGGGATAAAACGCAAAAAGTCTAAAGCAGTTTGTGCTCAAAGGGGTTGAGTGATAGATTCTTGAGAAAATGAATTAAGGGCTAACAATAAAACTGTTCATACTGTCACTGAAAATAAATCTGGTATCATCTGTAAATCAAATTCCAGTAGATAAACAGACTAATCTACTGATTTAAAGAAAGTAGGGTAAGCCCTAGGAATTTGAACAATCCAAGTATATACAACAGAAAGTTAAAAAATGTAAGCTTCAATAGCTCCTCTTTTGATTGTAGCTTTATGCCAGGCCCAGTGTTAAAGAGAGTAAAAAACCTTCATGAAAACTCATAACCCAGCTGATGATTGTTCTCTGCATGTTGGACTTCCAGGATCAGCCTATACACATCACGGTACAGTGAATCCTGAGCATGTAGATTTAAAAAAGCTATGCTATTTGGCACTCACTTAGAGATAATTTAAGATAAAAGGCCAGCTCTGCTCTCAATTATGTACCTGTTAAACAGAGGAGTCTCACAGCCCTCAGGCAGTCTTACAATATGAGCCAACTAATATCAAAATCCTTGGATCTATTTTTGGGTTTATCTGAGGAGCTTTTTTAAAGACTAGGAGAAATAAGTTTTCCCCAGTCCCCTCATTAAGAAATTAGCAGTTAGAAAAATGCCTATTGATATAGGAAGGTTTCAGTTCAGTGCAAAAACATGACTTCAACTTTATTTTCAGTTTGACTTTGGTGAGAATAATCCCATGAACGAAGCATGGCCCAAGTGTCTTCCTGGGCTTCAGTTTAGGCCAAAAATAATTCAAAGCAATTGGAGCTTTTTCACTGAGGTAAAATAGATTTTGAACCAAGATCCACTTATGGCAACAAGCATTGTATTGATCAAGTGAAAGGTAAAGTATCATGTACTAAAGTCAGTTGAAAGTCAAATCTGCAAGTCACCTGGCCACCTGCATTTTGAGCTGGATATTAGGAAAAGGTTCATCACTGAGAGGGTGGTCTAGCACTGGAACAAGGTGCCCAGAGGAAGTGGTCATGGCCCCAAGCTTGTCACTGTTTCAGAGTACAAGAAGACAGGGAGAAAATTAGAGTAGCCGTGTAGCATGGAGTCAGAATTCTCTAAGACCAACTAGTTTATTGGTTACTAAGGTTAATGCAACCATTCTTTATTCTTCATTTTAGATAATGATAAAGTGCCTCAGGCCTGAAATATCTGACAATAAAAGGAAAGAAGATACAGAGTAACTACTTAACCAGATGGAATATCATTTCATAATTTCTTCTTCACAGGATCAGTCAGAAGCAAAAGAAAATCATGTCACTGGACAAGTCAAACTCTGTGTTCACAGCATGGTACTTACTGCTATAAACGACAGGAGAGGGGTCACTTTTTTAAAAAAAAAATCTTGTTTATTTATGTCTCAGAGTTGGGGATAAACTAGACCATTTTTTGAGCTAAATTTACCAAACAGAGGAAAAATTTCAGACATACCAATCTTTGAAGTTCTCAGTCCTGCTATGAAGTTGCAGTGTTCATTTTGTGAATGAATAATTTTGTTATCTAAGGTCCAATAGCCTGTTATCTACTGGATCAAATACTGTTGGTATTTATTGTAGACTACTTCCTCAGTCTGATGAACATGACTTTGTTTTTCTCACAAACATACTATTGTGTGCCACCTGCTGAATTGCTGCAGAGACTAGGGGTACTGCCCTGTTTCCATCTGCTTTCCCACAAACACTGACTTTTATAAAATGGACTGCAGACTCCAGAACATGTAGCCTACAGGGAATTTTCAGATATTTGTGAATTTACTCTAATCCTTTTGTTAGAAACAGTAAATGAATTAAAATGCCCTTGAAGTAAAAATCATACAAGAACAGATGGGCACCAGTCTTATTGTTTTCTTACTTACAAAGAAGTGTGGGAAAGCACTTAGGAAGCAATAAAAACTTCTGTGCTAATAGGGATTTGAATAATGGTTATGTTATAGGTTTTCATATTTGCATGAGCTGAAATTCACACATTGACAATTTAAATTGAAAATGCAAGCCTTTTCCAGGATGTATATGGCAGAATAAACACAAACACACAGCAATCTGTAACAGGTATGATTTACACTGGCAGCTTCTCATAGAAAATATCATTTGTCCACTGGGACTTTTCCCATTTTATTGCTCAGACTATTCTCATATCGTATAACTTCTGCAAAAAGGAATAAGATTTTCTCTGGGGGACAGATATACTAAGACCTTCGCTTATTTTATTTTATTGACAGTGTATGTGTACATTTTGTCAATGGGAAAATGTAAGGTGTTTTTTTTAAGATGGTGTTAAACTAGGTAGCATGTGTCATCTGCTGACAACTTTCAGTTTTTCCTTCACACTGATTATTTACACCTAAGCCATTTTTACCTGAATGAACACCTTTCCTAGAAATTTTTGTGTCCTGATCTTTTTGATAGCATAATCCTTGAATTTTTCATGCTGCATAAAGATAACAACAAAAATAGTGGAAACTGCATTTATTATTTGAGAGAGTAGTGAATTTTAATATCCAGACTGCTTTTAATGGAGAATCAGAGAATTTACAAGATTTGTGGAGGCTTTTTAATACATGATTGGGTAAAGATGACTTGATACTACAGGCACTCATGATTTCAATTTCATAACCAAAGAATACTAAAAGCTGAAATGTAATACATCTGCTTGGATATACTGCAATAATTACAAGGCACACCTTTCTTACTTTCCTTTTGGTTGTTGCATATATAATGGAATCATGTACCTAATAGTAGCTCTAAGTAAATTTTATCCTTGGACAGTTGCATATTTTTAATATCTATGAATCTTAAAATCTTTCCTTCCTTTTATTTCATCTATAGCTTTTTAGTGTAATGCTAAAATGATGTGCAATAATATAATGCAGTAACCCTCCTGCCTGTGAAGGACTTTATTGACCTCAATGATTCTACTTGCATAGGAACCTACCTACTGGGACATCATTATGAAACTAGTACCATAAACTTCCTGAATAGATGTCACTAACTAATTATTAACTAGTCATTAACAAGCAAATGACATTAATAGATGTGATTAACTAGTTCCATTAAGAGCCTGAATGATTCCATGGAGCACATTCTACTATGATGTTCTGGTGCAATAATGATAACCTATGAGACCTATAAATTAGAATTATTTTATAGCTATCCATTCAGAAATTACGGTGCTAATCAAAGTCATGGTCATTATCAGACCCTTTAAAAATGACCCAAGATCATCACTGGTAAAGAATTCTACTCCTTGCCCAGAAACCTTGTAGCTACACCCAACAAAATTCACTAGTGAATAGAAGAATATAAAACTATTAGTGCTATCAGAAAAATTAATAAAGAGAAGGTATGTCAGTAGCATAGAACTACAGTGCTTCAGAGACTGAACGAATATTAGCTAACAAAGGCATGGGTTAA
This sequence comes from Ptilonorhynchus violaceus, assembly GCA_013397565.1. Lineage (NCBI taxonomy): Eukaryota > Metazoa > Chordata > Aves > Passeriformes > Ptilonorhynchidae > Ptilonorhynchus > Ptilonorhynchus violaceus. The sequence goes on from VZRJ01000018.1 coordinate 33,912, forward strand.
AATTAACTTGCAAATCTGGGCCAGAGTTCATTCTCAGTTATAATAAACTCTAGAATAAAACTAGGAAACATTCTCACTATTTCCTTAAAGATTTGATACAATTAAACAATACTTTGTGACATGAGTTTTTAGAGGATTAGGGTTGCCTGTGATTTCTGTTATTTTCTTGTTGCATCAGTTGCAACCTTTTTACAGTTTCATTTATATATAATATGCACTTGTGGGTGTAAGAGAGGCAAGAGACACTTGGTAATGAAATGGAAAGTGTTTTAAAAAGCAAATTCCTCATAGGCAGTGCAGTTTGAACAACAAAAAGTGTAACCAGAAATCAAAGCATTTCTTAATTGTTTATTTATGATACAAATGTTAATTGCCTTGTGCCTTACATGGACTGTACAATAGGACAGGTTAATTAGGCTGAGAAATGGCTAGCTCTAAAGGTGCAAACTCAGAATAATTAAAACTCCTGCATCATGTTAACACAACTCTCCTGTCATTTGGGCTCCAAGGATACTGCTTTGCATTTTCTTTTCTTTTTCTTTCTGTTAAATAGGATGTGATTTCTGCCATAAATGAAGAAATCCAAGGACAGAGCTTTGGCTGACTACCGATATCATGTGAGACAGATTTTCATGTGGATTTGACTGCATTGTGGGGAATGAAAGGACTACATCAGTCTGAATGACTTACAGTGATCCTTTCAAAGCCTTATTTGCATCTGCCAGTACTAAACTAAACAGCGGGAGCCCTTAATACTGCCAGGAAATAAAGTGGCCTCTAATTGCTTATATGTTGATTGCAAGCTTTTCAGAAACAAATCCACCACATAAAATGTCTCCTAGGTTGCTGAGCAGTGCAATGGTCACATGCCTTCTTTAAAGAAGGTCAGCCAAAGAGAAAGATGAGGGTTTACCAGGGGTAGCTACGCAGGAAAAGAATAATTTTAAAAGGGGAATCTAATTCTCACTGATCCTTATTCATACCAAGGCTTCTCAGAACACCAGCAGCACAAAAAGGTATGAAGCAGGTATAGATTACACTTATAACTATAGTATGGCGATCCAGTGGTGTCAAAGCAGCATAAAAGAGCTTAAGTGCAGCAAGGGTTTGATGACTGCTGTTCTTGTAGTTGTGCCTGAGCAACCCTGAAACTACCTGCAGCAAAACAGAGCTCAAGGAGGCTAACACCAACCACTTACCAGGCAGCAGTTTGCTAACACTTTGTAATAGCTCACCTCCTACTTCCTCCGGCAAGTTTGTTCAAAACCAATAGAAGCTGCATTGCATAAGCTCTAAACAATGATTTTTTTTTTCCAAAAGTGGATTGCCCTCCTTGTGCATCAGGACCAGGTCCATTAAGTGACAAAAGATATTTGATCTGAAGAGGCATGAAAAAGAAAATCAATGAGAACAATAGTTTGCAATCAAAAAGTAAAGAGGAATAAAAAGAACAACCTTAAAGAAGTGAAATTCAGTTCTCATAAGGAAGAACCGTGGATCAGTCAACTGTTTCACATAGGACTCTACTCCTGGTGGGATACATTCACCTTGATGGGAGTGCCTCTAGCTGTTGGACATGGCACTCTCTCAGAGTCTGAACGGAGAAACCTTCAAGAGATAAGCTGCAGTAAGGAATTAAATTAGGAGATTTTAAACATTTCCTGTCCAATTTTTCCACAAGACAGAGCATTCTATTCTGGTTTAACATAAATCAGAAATATCTTCATTCAGGAAAGGACAGAGAGGGAAGCCAGATTTATATGTGGCTGAGAAAACTACATTTTCTCCTGTCACATTAAGACTAAGAGAAATGCATTGTGTTCACAAGTTTTTGTCCCTTCCTGCTACTGAAGGACACACTTACCTAGAGATTTATGGTTCATTTTGTTAATTAGCTCACTGTTTTTCAGATTTCTCCTCAAAACATGAAATACTGTGAGGAACCACTAAGTCCAGCGTATACTTTTGTAAATAGTCATATCCCATACACAAAGCTATAAACTATGCATTTGCTGCTTTCATTTCTTGATTGCATGCAGAATAATGACTTTCTTCAGTTTATGTTCACATGTGTTTCTAGGCTTACAAATGGAGATAATGTTCAAGTATTTTCATTTGCAACTTTTGATCAAAGCAGGTTTCTGGTAGATGTACAGAGCTCTTTCTGGACCAGGTTCTTCTCAGTATAAGTCATTTGTGATCATTCAAAGCTTATCATTATTTTATGCAAATAGTTTCAAGAATGCAATCAAGAGCATAACCACCAGAGATCCCTCAGCTTCCAACTCAGTAAAAATGAGAGATAAGTTACACATCTTCGTCACTTTACACAGGCCAGTATTTCTCTTCTCCATTCATGTACAATTTTGCTGAATCACCATCTTCACGTGTGTCTATGATGTGCCCATTACTAAGACTGTTTCAGACTTCCCATACTATCATTAACCAGATTTGAGAAGACCTTTTTCTCATTAATTTGCTTAGTTCTGTGGAGAGGAGTTCTCTTCATATGAAAATCAAAATATAGGAGAAAGGATGCTGTTTGACTGCTTTTTTTCCAGCACAGCATTGTGATCAGACTGGTGTTTTTACTTTTGGAAACAATAATACTCTCTGGAGCTGGATCCTAAAAATAGACTGAAGTAACACTAGCAAACTTAAGTATGAAATATCAGTATTGAAATTCTGGGACTTGCAGGTGGCTCCTCTTCTACTCAAGTTTCAAAGTCTTTTGGAAGAAAAACTTTTTTTCCTGTACATACTTGTGGTCACTGGGAGGTTTCAGTAGAAAGGCAGGTATTTTATGTACATTTTCAATGTAGCATCCAATTCCTTTCTGTTTATACTAGTCAATTAGACAAAGACTGCCTTTCTTAGGCAAAGACTATTCAGGATCACAGCAGCTACACACTTTTGTCTCCATGGTAGGAAGGTGTGAGCTACTCACTTCCTTAGAACCCCCAGACACTCTGTTAAAGAAATAGCATACATGGTGACTTCAAAAGATATTACACACACAGATATTCCAGAAAGGCAGTTTCTTGTGCACACAGGTCTAATTCCAGGGGAAAAGAATTGCTTCCATATGAAAAGGTTAGCTGGAAAACTCATCTATACTTGTGAACAAGATACCATCCTGACAAAAAATTACCCTGACAGGTTTTTACATTAATACTGGTTTTGCATTTTTAATCATTCTGTAACCAAGTAGAAAACCTTTTTGGTTCTTGCTTATATTTTTTCCACACGTCTGGATTTCTCTGAGGTACAACTTAGCTCTTCACTGCTCAGCCACTTTCAATCCTTATTTCCCAGCACAGAGACAGTAACCTAGAGCAGGGAATGTCTCTCTTACCAATCATGGGTATAGGAAAAAAGAAAAAGTGATGTTTTCAAGGGAAAATCCTCAAGAACAGAATTTAAATGAAGGATAAGGAATTTTGTCACTTTCAAAATAATGGTGAGGGTTTTTCCTGTTTATTTCATACCAGTACCTATTTTTGAAATAAAATGTGGAGTTAGTTAATACATGTCTATAAAATGCTGGAATTAGAAAAGTTAAATTAGAACTGTAACAGGTCATTTCAAATTGATATAAATCCTGGTTTTTAAAGTATTACTAGACCCCATTTTTTGGTGTACTCTTGCAGAAACCAGAAAATACTGCAGAGCTTAGAGAATTGAATGACAAGAACTAGGAATCAAGAAGGTACCAGTCCCTTAGCAGGCCTGCTCTCTTACTAGGAAAATCCACATTGTGCTTTGGATTTCTGAAGTAGTTGCTTAAAGGTACCTGTGTGAGATTTCACTGGATTTACTACTTGTCTTGCTTTAATGCAGCCAGCTATTAAAATGAATTATACATTTGCTTTAAGAAACTTAATATTTTGTTCCAGTGAATCTAAGTGAACAATCTGCATGGAAAGCCCCTGACTTCTGCTGTTTCATCACTGTTCCACGTTTTTTCATGTTGTGCAGCAGACAGAAGAAGAGCAGAAATAAATTTTGTGATTTCTCAGCACTGGTAAGATTTAATTAACAGTTCACTGTGTGAACTACAGTGCATCTGCACGCATGCAGCCAACTCATTATTTCCATTATCTAGCATCAATTTAGGCTTCGCAACGTAGCATACAAACATTACAATGTTAATTTCTAAATGAAACCCAGAGGCAAGTTTAATTTTAAACAGCATTAATTTTCACGGTGAAAGACTTCAGTGGCTTGCCTTGTGCAAGGGTGTTGATATTAAATTTGCTATTTAATAAAGACTGATGAACAAATGGAGGGAAGTTTGTCAATGAGGATTTGTCAGTTTTGCTTCCTTTCCTCACAAGTTAATGACATTTGCTTCATAGACCATCCCTAATGATGCAAAGGAGATCTGGCATTGCACAAGTTGCTGCTTCTGTCTTAGTTCAGCAGTATTAGTAAATCATAAAAGTGTAGCACACTAAAAAGAGATGAGCAAGACTTACTGAACTAAAATACAAAGTTGGCGGTTTGTTAAATAAAGTTAAATTATGTCTATGCGCATTTTTTTATTTTCCTTTTTTGTTGTTGTTGTTTTTCTTCTTTTTTTTTTGGTGATGAGTCACACTTCAGGGAAAGTTCTGCATTTCAGAGACAGAATAAAAACCCCCAATAGGAAAAACATGGAAGCAGAGCACTCCATATCAGCTGAATGTGAAAGACCATAAATGGTGCCAATGCCACTCCTGTTCCAGTCATAATAGCCCCAAAATTATATATTTTAGGTTAAAATCACAGAGTCATGAAAAAAACTCCTTTGGTTTATTCAGTTTAGGCCTTTGACAAGATCAATGATACAAAGACTATACTGAGGTAAGTTTGCTTTAGCTGGACCAAAAAAACTTCCAACCATATTTAGGTCCTATATCCAAAAGGAAAAAATGGTGTTTGCTTATTTGCTCTCACTTTATATTCCCCCAAATCAACCATCAGTGTGGAAAAAAATGGATAACTGTTCCCATGTGAACTTAATCCTAGACAGCTGAGATCTCATAGGAATTTATTCACTGAGTATATCCAGTTTAGGCATAATTCCATAAAGAATAATTGTGAGTCTCTCATACTCTCAAATACAGTCTGAAACCATATCCCTAATGTCTCTTGGGACAGATTGTAAACTAACTTTGGAACTCATTTGACTGATCTCCAGTTAAGCTAATATTCTGCTTGTATGTACTATACATACTTTGATTTGCATTATTTTCCTCTGGGTAGGTAAGATAAGAAGATATCACAGCAAGCCTTTGAATTGAGAAGTAAATTCTATTAGTTCATCTATTGTGTCAGGAGGTCCTGCTAAACAGCACATCTAGTGCTAGACCCATTGTAGTGGTTAAACCCCACCCGGCCAATAAGCACCATGCACCCACTCCCCTCCTGTGGGATGGGGGAGACAATTGGAAGAATAAAAGTGGGAAAACTTGTAGGTTGAGATAAAGACAGTTTAGTAGGTAAAGCAAGGATGTGCAAGCAAAGCAAATAAAGGAATTCATTCACCACTTCCCATGGGCAGGCAGGCGTTCAGCAACGTCCAGGAAAACAGGGCTCTATCACACATAATGGTGACTTGGGAAGACAAACACCATCACTCTGAACATTTCTCCCTCCCCTTCCTCCTTCTTCCCCAGATTTATATGCTGAGCGTGACATCATATGACATGGAATATCCCTTTGATCAGCGGGGGTCAGCTGTTCAGGTGTGTTCCCTCCCAATTCCTTGTGCGCACACAGACTCCTGGCGGGTGTGGTGGGGTGAGGAGCAGAAAAGTCCTTGACTCTGTGACAGTGCTGCTCAGTAATAATGAAAACACCCCTGTGTTATCAACATTGTTTTCAGCACAAATAAAAACTACAACCCATCCATTGTGAAGTAAATTAACTCTACCCAAGCCAAATCCAGCACACATAAAAACAGATGGCAAAGAATTCCAAACACTTCGAGTGGCATTACGAGATCATATTTCAGCCCTTAAGAAGTAATTTTCCCACAGGCACGACTGAAGTTTCACCAATGACAGTGGAAATTATTCGCAGATATTGATGACTGGAATGTGGCTGATTGCTAACATAATAGTTGTTTTCACATTTCTTCCGAAGATGGAGGGGATATTGCAATTTTTCCTGTCAAGCTTTACTATATGCTGGCTTCTTATTTTTCTTTAAATTAACATTGCTACTCTAGTAATTTAAAATGCTCCAGTAAGTCTTTTTTTAAAATAATTACTTTAAAGAGACAGTCACTAGTTAAACTCAGAGGCCCTGTAAAGAAGTTATAGTATGATAGTTTCCTTCTATAAGTGTGTTTATGACCATATCATAAAACCAGAATAAACTAAACCTCTCATCTGAAATGACAGAAATGTTGATGTTTGTTGTCCAATCCTTAATTATATTACACACAGTCAATCCAGCCGTTAGGTGACATGTTGTTTTCAGACCCTTACAGAATGATGTTCAAGTAATTAAGAACAAAACAGACTGATTTGCTCTTGTTTAGACTGTTCTCATACTACTGGAACCCCATACATTTTGTGAATGTGAGATAGGTAGGGCACGGGAGCCTGAGATAATGGCTATGTGCTGGAAGTCTGGAAAGAGAGCAACACTTTAAGCCCTTGGGTGGCAGAGATAATAACCAGACAGGTCTTATACAATGTACTGCTATGGAGGTATAATGTCACAGGGCTGTTGCACAACTTCTGAATAATAGGACATTAGGGTATGCAGAAACCTTGCATAAAGAAAAAGAAAGAAAGATGGATAGATGAAAGAAAGTTTAAAAATAGGAAATCTTACCTTTTTTTTCCCTTTCTGTATGAAAGGAAAGCTCCCTGATGCTGAGGTTATTCATTACACCAGGACAGAGGCAATTTATTCAACTATAGCTCAGGTAGTGTCAGCAGTTTCATTAAATCCACTTCTAAGAGGTCCAAAGCCTGACTGCAATAATTTTTTCAGGCCTGAAACATTTCCTTAAAGGTCTCTCTCTGTGCACCAAAAAATATCACAGACTTATGTGTAACTATTTATCTCATTTTCTGGTTAAAAGAAATCAATTTTAGTGATAACACTTTGCAACATCTAGAAAGTTTCCTTCACTTATTCTTTTAAATTTTTTTCAGCTGACACAAGTTTTTCCTTGCTGGGTTTCCCCGTGGCTTTATTTTTTCAAGCAAAGAAAGCTTGGAAACAGAAAGCTGCAGCTGAACTATTCTCTGTCCTGCTTTCCTCTCTCCCTGCTTGTCCACAGAATTTTAGGTTCTTGCAAGCAGGTAGATTACGACTTTTTATCTCTATGATATTTGTGCCCACTCGGCATCTGCTTCTAACAATTCAGAAGCATCTGAGTTATTTTTTTGATAGTAGCCTGTAGTTTCCTGAAGTTAATAATTAAAGTTATGCTTGCAAAACTCTCGATATATTTTCTTCTCTCTACCATACCACTGTATCTAAAAGATAGTAAAGTCTGGTAGTAGAGGTTTATCCCACGTGTTAACATTTCAAACTTTTAACAATTTTTTTTTCTTTGACTATCTTTGCAGACCTAGAGTAATTTAGAATGCTGCACATCTAGAAAAACTGACAGACATTATTCCAAAACTTCTTATATTGCACCTTTCTTCATTCTACAGCTTCTTTCTAAAGTCTTCCCCAGACAATTTTGTCATTAGAGTTTGTCTCATGCATTTAAAGAAACATTACACACAGTTTTAATATCCTCTCAGGTAGCTGTGTGGTCCATGGATAAGAGCAGGTAACTTAATGATTTTAAACTCAGGGAGATTTATGCATATATTCTATTTTCCACTGCTTTGCTGAAAAGCAGCTGTAATACATTATACAATTTCACAGAACACTAGCAAAAATGATGTATCAGTGTAAAGAGCAGTCTTAAAAAGTTCTGTCAGCATATCAGCCTGGTGGGCTCTTGTTTTGTCTTGCTATAGTTCCTGCGACAACTGAGTCCTACATTATGGTATTGTCAATTAAATTCTCTGCACTACATATGCCATTTCTAGTGAGTTCTTCCTCTATTTTGGCTTTACATGCTTCCTTTCTATTTTCATACTTATGTCAGCTAATGGAAATTGAGATTATTTGCATTAATGGAACAGATTTGGTGATGTTAAAAGTGTAGGTATTGCTTTCTGGAACTTTAAATTAAATTTTTTTCCACTGCAATTACTTTCAACAGATTATTACTTTAACTTGTCTAGCAGTTAAACAGATTTAAACTTAATTAGTTCCCAAGAAGCTCAGAAATTATTGTGCGATTTTTCAGTCAATGAAGTAAAATGGCACAGAAACATGATCTATTTAAGCAGAAACATCCTAGCTAAATTTATTTAAAATATGGAAGCACTCACTATCATTTGATGGCATACTACAGCAGCATACTCTGTGCACTCTTTCATAGAAATGTTAACATAAAAATAAATTTCATCTCTACAAATAGCATATGCAGAAATAATTGGTTATTAGCGTCTTTTCATAGCACTGGACAGAGCAGAATGGTAGAGAAAAAGTTCAGATTATTTACCACAGAATTTCTGCTTGAAATTAGTATGAAATGCCTCATGTAATTTGTCCTTCCTCTAAAAGCCACAAAACAGCAGCAAGCTGGACTGTAACACAAGACATACTGAGAGACAGTGAGTGCACCGCAGTATCTTCTGAAAATGCTGTCCCCCAAACACTTTTTCAATGAATTAGACCTCACATCTTCTTGTTTCAAACTCCCTGAGGCTCACATACCTCTCAAAAATTAGTTTCTTTGCTTTGCAAACTGATTTTCTTCTGAAAGGCTATTAAAAAGCAATGTTTTGCCTCTTTCTGCAGTTCATAAAAATCTTATTCTGTGCCTCAGAAGCAAGCAAAACTTGTGAGTAATTAAGTCCCCCCTCCCTGTTTTTAATTGATGGCATTTTTAAAATTGATTTCATTTTTAAAATGAAACTCCAAAGGCATGAACTGTGTCAGTTGCTGATGCATTGAAGGGTTTGGCTGGTGTGCAGATTACCTCCACTATATTAAACTCCCTTAGCACTGCCAAGTATAGCATTAGAAAATTCCAGCATGGGATCAGATTGGGATTCCTGACCTGTCCTGTCTGGGAACTAAAGGCCAGGTGCATTTTTTTGTTTTCTTGTTTTCACAAAAGGCAGCTCTTATGGGTTGTTACAAAATCACGGCTGACATATTTCTGTGATTTTTCAGGTGCTTTTAAGCAGCTACGTGGTTAATAGTGGAAAAGTGGTGTAGTTGGTAAAGTGAGAACAAATGATTTGGTACATTTCAGAGAGATGAAATTCTGCAGATTTTGTTGACTTTCACTTGCCTGCTGAACCATGAACCATTCATGAAGGGACTTTCCCTTGGAATCAGTTGGTTTTAGTGACACAAAACACACAACTGAAGTGACTGTCTCTCACCTGCTTTGTATATTGAAAACCTGCAAAGCTGTGAATATCTGATTTTGAAACATTATCTCAGGCTCAGGTTCAGTGAATGTGATCTGGGATTCAAGCTTAGCAGAGAGCACAAAGGAGCCTGATTGCTTCGACTCTGCATACAACTACTGCTCTGTGCGCAGACACTGAACTAGATTCTCTGTGTCAGTTATTTCTGTCAGCGAGTCCTAGTGATAACTGTGTGCTGTGCTCCTTAAGGTTACCTCATATTTCCTCTTGGAAAAAATTTAACTCCTTTAGCTCCTTGCTCAGAGGCGGTTCTTGCTTTAACACATTCTGGGGAAGGCAGTAGCAGATATCATTTAGCTTGTAGGAGTGTTGGCTTGTTTGTTATAAGGCAGAAGAGAGACTAGTGATTGCTGATCACTATGCTTTGAGGAAGGGAGGCTGTGAGTGCTGCCAAATTTTTATCACGTTAGAACATTTTATTACACTGGAACATTTTATCATCTTATCCATGACAAACTTTCCATTGCCATACAAGTGCAATCCCAGTCTAATGAATACATGAGTGACAATGGTTTGCTGAAATACCATTCAGATTACTCTCTTTCTCCTCCTGTGACAGTCATCTCATTGTCCGAGTTCATTATAGGAAATAACATTTGTGGCTCTATGAAACAGTGGCATTCATCTTAATAGTTTAAATACTTGTTTTACTGTATGATTTTTTTTATTTTAATAAAAATCACCATATGTGTAAGAGAAGAAAAAATCTGTCATCATCTGTTAATATAAAAGAAGGGATTTCTGCAATTTATAGTCCAACATAGTCTGACTAAAAATAATGTAGAGAATGGGAAAGGTCAATTGAAAGTCACTGTCTTCATTTGTACCTCTTGTAACAGTCTATAACTGTAAATGAGGCCCCGGTTCAACATTCCTTCGGTTGTTTCTCTTTCTCATTTCCATTGTCTCTTTTTAGCCTGCCATTCTGTCAATACTTTTTACTTAACAAACTCTAGAGAAAGAGTGCATGAATTTAAAGCGGCAACAGCAGGGTTAGGCAGCAATAGGTAACAATATTGCAGACATGGGCTAGAAAATGAAAATTATTACGCATCTTGAGGTGGACAGGTATCGAAACTTGCCTTCACATGTGAAAAATACAATCTTATTGATCTATATAAACTTAAAACTTAGAAAATATTCCTCTTTTTCAAAATGGAAAAGACTGATAGATGTCTACCTTGGGGTGATGCAAAGAGGCTACAGGAGGGAAAATGCTTGGAAAACACAATGTACATGAACAATAATCTTTTTAAAAGGGTCTTAATTAGTCCAAGGAGACTAAGAAGGGTGTAGCAAACTTTGAATATTTAAAAGACTACTGCTGATCAACTATCTTGTCTACATGTCTATGATGGGGGGACAAGAACAGCTTTAGACCACTACTTGGGGACACTCTTTGGAGATCTTTTCAACAGAAAGGTGAAGGAAACTCAACTTCATTGTCTGGAAGAATTTTAGAATCAGTATTACTGAGTATGAAAAGGTCTTAAGAAGATAGGAGCCTGTCAGGAAGCAGAGGAGTGCAGTTTCTCACCACAAACAGATCAACCAAATGACCTCTAGCTTTCCTTCCCCTCTGCTCTCTGCCAGCACTGTTATTCCTGTATTTTGCATTGATCATTACAAAAACATGTTCAAAATCCTGCTTAGTGTGTAAGGTATTTTAGGGTCTTTGCTAGCTTCACAGCATGTGAGAACAAGTGCTTTCATTTTCATGCTTCATGGCTGAGAAACCCTCAGGAGTTCCCAGGTGGCCACTGGTCAGCAGACTCCTCTCAGCGACTTGGTACTTCCTGCTTCTGGCAAAAGCATCCCCTTCTTTCTAACTATGTCCTGTCTGGATCTCATTCTTCTCCTAGAAACGTATTTTTTCTGTATGCCTCAGAAGAGCTGTTCTTTCAGCTTTAAAATGGGGTTCCTGTTTCTTGGTACTGGTGAGGTATGAAAGCATGTAAGAAATATTGTCTCCCTTACAGTATAACATTTATCAGCCATATGGCAGTACTGGTAAAATAATTCAAACTAGTTCACTCTCAATAATCAATGAAGCCTAAAAATCAATCCAACCTAAATGAAACTAAATGACTGATAAATCAGAAACACAGGTTGCCTGTATTTGACATTTTCCTCATATTAAATGACATTTTCCTCATATTAGTTTTAATGGACACTCTGAGATACCAGCGAGGTTGCCTTACATATGCATACTGTCATCTGTGTACATGTATTTTGCTAAATATTCCCTATGTTGTTATTAAGACAGTCTTGTTATTTTGTCTCCTGCAACAAATAATGACATTCTTCCTATTCTAGTGTAGTAACAATACTGAGAACCACAAGCCACTGAAAATAATGAATTACAGCTTCATAAATCATTAGTTTGGTTTATACTACACAAAAATTATTTTAAAACTACTCATTATCACTATTTGCCTGTTGATTTTGGGATTTTTTTTTTTCCATCATTCATGGGATCACTTTTCAAACTTTGGTTTTTTATAACAAAAAAGTACAAACTTGGTCTTTCTAATGAAGGCAGGGATTTATGCCTAATCCCAAGGTTGTAGCAGCACAGTCTTTAAAAGAAATATCCTGAAACACACAGTTATCACAAAAGTTGGAACATTTGTATCACTTTTTTTTCCAATAAAAATAGTACAATACTGTAGAGAATTCCTCTAAACAGATTCTGTGTTGGCTGAAGTTGGTATTTTTTCTACATATTCAAGTCACATGAATCTGATTGTCATTTGTACTTAAGGCCCCTTTTAGATCTCTTGAGAAGCGTGTACAAAGGCCTGTATGTGAACAGAGATTTATTTTAGAACCAGTTTAATATTTATTTTCTCTTTCAGGATGAGATAAAGGGTTTAAAAGGGGAATTTCAGTTCCCAAAGAAGGAAATAAACTATTCTTAGCACTAATATTATTCTTTAGTTGCGCCATTGGCTTGGGGAAATTGTGGAATGGAATTTGTGGGACTTCCCTGCTAGATTTCCCTTCCAGAGATGGTTTGTCCTGAGTAGCTTTCTGAGAGCTTTGTTTCTTTATTTTTGCTTGTTTGCTTCCCAAAAGAAAAAAGCAGATCAAGATTTATCCAAATATAGCTGAGACAATTCTCCTTTTTCCTTAGATTTTCTGCATCTTCTTTAAAAAGGGGTTTTGGGTTTTTGGTTTAGTTTCGGTTTTTTTTTTTTTTCCAAATATGCATTAATTCCTCCTCTTTCTCAAAATTTTATTATCTGTCTTATTATATTATAAATCATATATTCTAAGAGGCATATATATGGATGTCTGAAGCACCATCTTGTCTTTCTTGTTTCTCACTTTTCCATGGGGACTGAAAAAAAATGCATGCCATATCAATGAATAAAAGTGACAGATGTGACATTTAGGATGCTTTTTCTAAGTGTACATGCTTTCATTTTATGTCTTATTTTAGTTTGATTCTATTTCTTGTTTTACAGCAGAATAAGTCAATTCTCTGGATTAAAATCTTAATAACTGTTAGTTTAAACTTAGTGATGGTATCCAAAATATTAGTAGACATTAAGATGAAAGGATTTATAATTAGTACATATTTTCATTTAGTTTCAGTTTAGATCGACAGAAGTTATTACATCTGGGACTGGAAAATTAGAACTGATTACAGTTTTATCTCTTGTAAAGTTAATATTTTGAGTTACCCAGGTTTACCTAAGCACTTCAAACTGTATTTTCCATTCCATTTATAAATGTGTAAGTTCTGCAAAACAATGAAACACATCTCTCTTTTGGCTTTTGCTAAGGAGTTTAGAGCCCATGACACTGTGGTGACTGGAGAGCTGCTTTGTCAAAGAGGGATGACAAATTGTGTTAATTATAACAAATGTCAGTTGTTGAAATGATTTATTGCAAGAACAAGGATTGGTTGGTTGTACACTGTAGAGTAGAGGCCATGCAAGACTGTTTCATATGTGTGTAAGGACACTCTATTCACAATCCCAGAAAGAGCAAGCTACAGCAGCTTTGTAGACCAATTGATATAACAGTACAGGTAACTAATTAAGGTACTGATATGATGAGTATCATGTTTAGGTAAAGTAAGTGGAATTCAGAAGGATATGCAACTGTGACTATGACTGAGATACATCTATGTGTGAGGTGTAAAAATGTACTTAAAAATCAATAAGCACATATTTGATTCCTTTATTTTTTTCTTCCTTAAGTTAAGACATATTTTCAAATGAAAACAACTTCTTTGATGGTTTTTTTGATGGTATTAATAAGGTATTTTACTTGGAAAAGAGGAACAATTATTTGAAGAGTGTTTGAAGCTATTGTCTTTACTATTGTTTGAGGTTAATCTTACTTTCTTGAAGACAAAACTTGATAAAATTACATACAGAAAGGAAAAAGTAAGAACTAGATGTAGCGCTGTTTGGATTTGGGGGTTTTGTGTGTGTTTGGTTTTTGTTGTTTGGGGATTTTTTTCTGACTTATCATACAGCCTTGTTAGTGAGGAAAAACAGAATTTAAACATTGTCAAAGCATATCAGCTGCTCAAAGGCCCATCACATTTGTACCAACATCAGACTTCCTAAAACATTTTTTTTTAGCTATCTTTTCACTCCTAATCTCTCAGAGGTGCTGCAAAAGTGAAGTGTTAGCTACGCAAGCAAGTTATTTCTAACAGAAGGCAAAGAAAGTAAAGATTGGGGAAAAAAATGAAAAGTGAGGAAGAGAAAATTAAAGGGAAATTTGGAATAAGGATGTAATTAGAAGCAAATGTGCATTAGTGCCCAAAATCGTTTCTCAGAGAGGATGAAGAGTTTTTTCAATCATCCTTTTCAGAACACCTGTTGAAAGGGAATGAAAAATGCCCAGTTACAGCCAGATGGATATTACTGCCCCATGTGATTTAGGGCATGACATCTGTAACAAGGAACTCATTATTTCAATTCATTTGAACTTTCAGTACCAATATCACATTATGAACCTCAAGATGTGAGATCTCTTCTATTATTTTACCTGTCAGCCAAGTGTACTTTACAGCTCCTATTGCCTATGTAAACATCAGGATCCAGGACATATGTGATGCCATGGTAATATATATATGTATCCAGATGCTTCTCAAGAAAGATATTGATTTTCTGCGGGTCCTGTATCAAATCATGAAAGGTGGAAATACAGATAGCTCTAAAATGGCACTAGAGTCCTCTGTTTTGATACCTGAATGTCTCCCATAATTTACATTCCTTCATGGACGTAACTGCCATACTGTCTTTCAGCTGGATTAGTGACAGATTCAGCAGAGTTAGGTTTTCCATCTCCATCTTTTCTTTGATTTCTATGAACAGCATTTTACAAGGTGAGTTGGGCATTCTTTGGAGTGAAAAATTTTGTTAATTTTTTTTTTTTCTCTGAATTTTGGCAGTACAGGTTTTTAAATAAGCTCAGAAGGACATGTTGGAGAGTATTTACTAAGTGTAAGCCTGTATATGACCTTCACCTGCAGGGTATATTTCTGGCTACATTTCATCCCTGGAACAGGCAACACAGGACCAGGATTTTGTGAACTATTCTAAGAATTCAAAGTGAGAGAAATATGATGAATAAGTGAGGGATTTTATTCACAGACTTTAGTAAAATGAAGCTGATTAATGTCTCTGTTCATACAAATGTAAAGCAGTTTCAATGGCTTTGGCTGACATTAAACGTGACTTTTCACCTTTTCTTAATCTTACAAAAATCTCTTCAAACATTGTTTTGGGAGAGGAACTTGAGAAAAAAGATCAGAAAAAAGAGAAGTCTCTCTTATTGATAGCCTGAAAGGTAGAAAATTTGTTTTAATCTTATCAGTTGTGCCCTCTTTTCTTTGTGAATATTGGAGTAGACAAAGAGAGCAGGACAGAAGCTTTTGGGTTGCTGGATGGGTTACTTACAATTAGTGTTCATACTCTGCTGAATAGTTTAAGCAAAGGAAGTTTTGACCTTACAAATTATTTTATTAAGTATTTACTGAATATTGATGGAAATTAAAATGATCCTCATTTTTTGTAGGGTTCCAGATAATACAGGCATATGATCTGGTTCTTCTTTTTTTTCCACAATGCCAGTGTTGCCAGATGAAAAATCATTTGCACCTCGTGGGTTAATATAATGCTTATTCTTCAAAAAATCACTGGCCTACGGAACTACACAATGCTTATTCTGTAGGAAGAAGAACTGGAAATCAACCAGCCCAGTTGTGCCAACTTTTACCAGTTCAACAGCTGGTCAGGAATGACTTTGCGGTTGCAGACCACCAGGGACTGCCAAAGAGACCCCCAGGACAGGAGAACACGTGCATAAAGGGGAGGGAACATATGTCAATTATTTCAGGGAAGTGATTACCATATGTATGTTTATTCTGTGACAATCAATGAACACTGTATGTAAAATACAGTGCAGACACAGGAACTTTTTCTACTCAGCATGCATGATACTTCAGAGGATATATCCCCTTGTGCATTCAGATGAATAAAAAATGACTGTTTCTTAATGCTATATCAGTATTACAGGCTTTTTATTTTTACCAATTTTTGGTAACACCAGGAACGGTTAGAATAAAGAAGTAGCAAAAATTATTGCTCCAGCACTCAAATTCCCAGTCTCCCTTTGTTTTACAAAATGGTTTTAGATTAGCATTTCACAAAGCTCACCTTCTGTGCTGAGATAATTTATTTCTTGTTAGGATGGTAACTCAAATAATTAAGATAAACTGTTTCTAGTTAATTGAAACCTGGCATTTTCAGACTGAATTCTAAATATCTGCAAAGAGCACAGGAATCAGAGTCAGATAAGTTATATTGATTTTGCAAGTGTCTGACATATTCCCGGATATACATTACTCATATGCAGATCTATGTAAAAAGGCTTCAGAAATCCAGCAGAAAATGAAAAAATCACTTGCTAACTATTAGTGTCATTGAAAACTAGGGATTAGTGGGACTACACACCAAAAAGGACTATCAGTTATGTAAACATGCTTGAGTAAGGTTCATTTTCAGTTGATTATGGCTATTTGACTGTAAGTGTAATACAGCTACTGCCACATACAGAAAAAAGTCACAATAAATGGATGGAGCTCATGCTGAAATAAGCTCTTACTATCTTCCTCTTGACCATTTGAAGCTTAATGTGGTATTTCAAGCTGAAGAACATGTTTTATGGTCTGCCAGAGAGGTTTATTTTAACTCAAATTTATCCAACTAGTATCTCATTAGAGCTCTCTGTCACAGAATTAAGATTCACAAACCCTAACCTCTAACATCAACACTGTCCTGGGCAGGGCCTGGAGACTGAAGTTTTTGTTCAGAAAATAATGGCTAATCATTATTTACCTTGCACATGTAATTGTGTCAACTAAAGGATGTACACTCTTTCAAATTCTACAGCTAATTTTTTCAAACTGTGAGATGGCACAGTAGGGAAGGAGGGTGTCTTACTCAGGGTTACTATTTTTCTCACCAAGCAAAGTAGAGACAGGAATTAATCAGCAACATGCCTGTTGACTCATTCACTTTCAAAAGAAGGAAAATAAACAATAAATGCTTAGCAACCAAAGTCATGCACAGTGACTCTGAGTCATGAAAATATATACCACAGCCACAGTCCCCACTATTTTCTTCCCACTATTAGTTTCAGTAACCCATTCCATTCTTTTTTTCAGGAATTACCTAATCACTCCAACACCGCCATCAAAGATGAGTCTAGAGATATGCTTTGTATGATTATAGTAACCTAGATGACAACTGGTAGGTTTAGTGATGTTTTGTTAACATAAAACACCTTACAGTGGCACTCAGCACCTCTTTATCTGTATTTCTTACTACATTTTCTCCTAGCTTACCTGGTGAGTTAAACCATCAAGCTCTCCAACAATTCAGATCCACAGAGCTAAGCAAGCACAAGGAAAAGTGAGCTTGGATTCAAAGAAGCAGCCTGAATTTTGTTTTCTGAAGTGAAAAGTTAAAGAAAAGCATTTGCTTGCTTGTGACACAGTTCCCTCTCTGGGTCTCTCCCAAGGCACACACAAGCAGCTGAATCCATGATGATATTTAAGTTCTCTTTGAACTTGGCCTCAAGTCTGTAAATGCCATTTCTCTGCTGCAGTGCCTACTTTTACAACCTGTCAGCAATCTGCACCATCCCTAGAGAGTAGCAAGGTTGCCAAATTGACCCTGTATGCACCGAGCTCCCAAGCGCGTTGTATGTTCGAGAATACCCCCGGACTGCATGCCTCAAGCACAGGCAGCTGTCTGGTGGCGTCGTCCAGGGCCACAGGTCCTCCTTTGCCTTTCTCCCTGCTGCTTCCTAGTAGATGTGAGACAGGGAACATGTAAAAAACTCCAAGAAGGGCCCTAGTTGCTACAGCACCAGGCTTGTAACGTGACTGAAAAGTAATACATGCCTTGGGGTTGGCTTTTGAGTGGGTTTCACGTTGCAGTGTAGGTGGGGGAAACGTTACTCATGAGTGCAGCAATGATCTCAAAAAATGAAATGAAAAATTTGAACTGAGTCTATTTCCTAAGAAAATGGTGGGTTTGTTGATATAGTTCATGAAGCAGTAGGAACACATTATTTTTTGAAGAATAGCAGAATTGATGGTGTGGGTTTGAAGGAGCCACTGAGCCCTGATGTTACAAGAGGCACTTTCTCCTAGTTTCCTTTGTTATAGAGGTTTAAGGAAGGATACAACCATAATCTACTTCATCCACTTTAAATGAAGCTGAGCTCATGATAGCACTTAGGCTGCTGAGCTCAGTGCATAGCATATGGGTTTCTTATTTTTTTCTTCTCTAAAGTGTTTCTTTTCCCAAGAATGTGCTTTAGGGTCACTCGTTTGGCAGAGGTCAATTCAGCTCTTTCTCTCAGTAGAATAGTTTGATTTCTTAAAGAGCCACAAAGAACTAGCTCTTTTATAAGTTAGATAAGCATGAATGAAGAAGAGAAACCACAGTAATCCTTGACTGAATAGAGAAATATGAACAGTGTTTTAAGTTGTTACTACAAATAGGTATGAGCTCAGTCATTCTGGTAGTTAATGTCCATTGAGATGGCTTTCAAAAAGAACTAACCTCTTTATAGAAGTAGCCTTGTTATCCTTCTGTGAACAAAATATTAAAGAAAGGTTGCCTGAATAGTGGCTCCAGTATCTAATCTCTTATTTTAAATAGCAAAATCAAATAAAGCACTATAAAGATACACAATGCACATTTCCTTAAACATATGACAGATAAATAAATAATCTAAAACATATCTGAAGGCTTCATACACTCATAGCTAGGGATTACAATTCAACCATGTGTACCATAAGTTATTTATTACAATGTGGAACACATATATATTTATTTCAGACACCAATTTACAAAGGAGATAAATATGGACAGAATAAACTTTTATTGTGCCAAGATACAGTTCACCATGAACCGAGGTCTTCCATAAGACAAATACAAAACTCAAGTCAAATTCCCCTGAAGAAATAAAAGAATGTCACTAATATCTCATCCTGCATACACTGTGCATACTTCATCTCTTAGCACAGAAGTGTTCCTTTTTCTGGTATATAGCACATTAAAAAAAAATAAAGAAAACAAACAAAACTACAAAATCAACTTTCACTTTTCTTTTTGTTTTCTGGACAAATTAAGTATTTCTCCTGTGGTTTGTTTATTTATTTGGTTTTGCTTTTTAACTCGAGTGTGGAAATTATGGACTCTAAGTGAAATGAAAGCCCATTAAAACAGACTAATCCACTTAAGGATCAGTTCGGGCTTTCTGGAGTCTATTGCAAGAGCAGCAAACTGTGCAGCCTGCTAAAGGTAAGACATTTATGTAAGAAACCTTGGGAAAATGTGACTCTAAAGCACATTTTTTTGCAGCAGCTGTACATAAGGTTCATTTAGTTAGTCAGCAAAGAACTATCAGATGACCTCATGCAGGGGTGTAAGAGATTGCATGCTTTCCATTACCCCCCTTGGGGCCCTTTTCTATGATGAGTAACTCCCATTTTTTGCAGATGACAAAATAGTTGATCTTCCTTTGGTGTCCAGGGTTTGATTAAAGAAAACCTCTATAAAAATACCAGATCAAAAGAGCAATTTTCAGAACTAGAACTAGACATGTTAAATTCTTATTCACACAAAGGAAGTATGCCTTTACATTAATAGTTAAAGAAACTGGAGTGCCTGTAGTCAGGCCCAAGTACAGTTGCAATGTCCCCACTTACAGGATGTAGTCTGAGAGATTCCTTGGGTTCATTTGCTACTAGTACCTCAGAAAGAGCACAGGAAATTTGGAGTCCTCCCTTAGCTCTTGTGTTCTAGTTAATCAAGTGTCTGCAGGTTGAAGAGGTTGCTTTGCTCTGTGGAAGTGGCATAAGAGCATCAGTCCTAGGAGGCCCCAAGGGTTTTTGTGACATGTGTGGGAGACTCAAGTTTGGTTTGTTGTCACCAGTTTGAATCAGTATCTGTGAAATCCTCAGTCTTTAGAAATTTTCTGTAATTTTGCTGTAATCCTAAAATACTTGTTGGAAAATTTAGTAAGTTAAATGCAACAAAAATATCGTGCCAGTGCTTGAAATATAGTAATGTAATTTTTGTTTATAAAAAAGGTAACATAATCTTAGGGATTCAAAAGTATGTTTGCCCTTTAGTAGACTTTCAAATACAGGAACTCCATAATGTTAAATCCATGTTTTAAGTTATTGTGCAGTATAAATAACTTCTTGTTTAAAATAAGCATATATTTTTAAGTGATACTTTAAATCTTCACAGCAAATATGAACCATGGGAAAGATATAAACTCCTACTATACTCTCTGGCCGAAAAAAATGTTTTCCTGCAAATGCACTAGCAGTGAAATAAGCAGTTGCTTAAATTGGAACATGGAAATACCATTTAGTCTGAGAAATGATTGCTGTGAAAAAAACCACATTCCCCCTCTTAGATAAAATCTAGATTATTTCTGGTACTATGTTTTAATCTCCTCCAGATAAGGAACAAATCAGTAAAAAACAGAGGAAAAATTATAACCCAAGCCTAAAGGGAACAAAATAATTAATGAAACATTTGGTTTCTTGTTTCCTGGGGTGTCATAATCTAATTTTAATTTTAAAAATTTCAATACTTCTTCTAAATACCAATTTTATCTTCACTCCTTTTTATTATTCAAATATCACACAAATGTGGGTTTTACACAATATTTTACTAGAGGAAAACACACAAAATTGATAGCTCAGTCCTAAAATGCTGAAAGTAGATGCCCCAAGTCTGTAGAGTGTATGACTTAAAGCTCTGTAAGAAGCTATTTTTCACGTGCCTTTCTACCTCAGAAGACTACAAACTGTCTGAGAGTTTGCAGTGCATCAAAATGCCATTCTTCCTCAGAAGATTACACTGATTTTTGACATTTCTGTAATAATTTATTAATAAAAATATGTATTATACATATATTCTGATGCTGTTTAATTATGAGGATTCTGAGTACAATTTTGTGTCCTTACTGGGCTGATCCCTTTTTAAAACATTCATGGGAGCTGAAATTTGTGGTGCTCACAGACCTGAAAATGACACAGGGTTCTCAAATTAGCTACGGTCACCTGGCACATCTTTAGAGGTGACTTGTTATTTTCAGTACTCAGGTTCCTGGCAGGAAATGATGAACAAAAGCAAGCAGTGCCTAAAACATTTATCATTATAAACCAATCCTGAGACAGCCTTTCCAAAGGCATACTTTTATTACTGGAGAGTCAGGGCAATAAAGAATAACCAGAAACAAAATCAGCAGATGCTAAAATAAAACCAGAAACCTGCAAATACATGCTTATTTTTATTAAAATGTATTTTTTAAGATCACTCTGTGAAAAAGAGAATAAAAGGCACTTTAAGAAGATATCCATTCAGTAATGCTTGTTTTCTCTTAAAATGGGAGGTGAAATAGTGTTTCTCTTTCTCAAAAAATTACTGTTTTGCTTGTTTTTCACAAACAGAGCTGATGGCTTAGTTCCAATGAAAGCTTTTAGGCATCAATTTAGCAAGGAAGATCATCCTCCTAGACTTCTAGAGTTATGGGAATTTGGAGTATTCTTGTGAAATGTTCTCATGTCAGTAGTCATGCCTCTTTTCTCACTAGAACTGGTATTACCCGGAAGCTCTACTGGGCACATTTCAGATGTGCAAAATGCATGTAGCATTTGTGTTAGCAATTTCCATCACAAAAGTAGCAAGCATCTGCGGTAAGGAAGAATTAATTCAGATGCTCCACTTTCATTCCTAGTGTAGGATCAATCACTATAAATCTGCCAGAAACATCTCTCTGTATTTGTGGGATGGTGCCTTAGAGATTAACAAGGAATAGCTTTCTTTTACATCCAGCAGAATCTGGACCTAAAAGCAAACAAACAAAAAAAGTATTTACAGTATACATATCTATATATGTGTATGTAATTTTTTTGTTTTAAATGTAGGTCTGGCATGGGAAAATAAGGGAAACTTTGGCAGGGTCTCAAGTGAAATGTTCAAGTGCTGTCTCTAGGTCTTCAACTGTTTTAAAATGTCAGTAACCTACTCTTTTGCTCAATCTACCAAGAACATTTTTCTATTTTGATCCAACTAAAATTTAATGCCCCAGCTGTACATACAAAGACAGTATACATGTATGTATATTACAATCATTGGTAGACTTTAAAATATACACAAATCCTTGCTTTTTCTGTAACTGGGTAAGTACTGTATTTTTTCAAAGAAGAAAGTAATTCCTTTGAATACATGTTAAATGATAATGTCAACATTTTTTCCTCAGAGAAGACTGTTGTATATTTTTAAAACATTTTTCCCTGAGCTGTCCTCTTCCTGCATACTCTTTTAATTGGAAACAAAGAATGTAAAATCTAAATTATGTAGTCAACCATTAAATCATTTATTATAAATCTGTTTTTCAACCGAGAAGAAAATAATCGCTTCATGTTTGCTCTTATATAATTGCTTTTCTTTAGTTTTAATATAATATATAGAGGACGATAGAAGAAAGAAATCACTGTGACAGTCTTTTAGTAGTTTTTATTACTATTTTGGAGTAGATGAAGTCACATAGGTCTTTTGCCTAGTCATAATAAATTCAAAATTTGAAGTAATGCACCATAACAACCTTGATTTTTATCTCTTTTTACTTATTTAATCAGATTTTTACTGCACAAACTGCAAAAACCAAACACAATTATCTACATATTGTGCCCTGAAATTAAGCAATTATTTCCTAGAACTCTAAAAATACCAGCCACCTCTACAGATCTTTTTCTCAATCATGTATTGTTAAATCTAGAAAGATCTACTAAGACAAGCCTTATAAGTGGCAAATATTGCAAATTATGGTGCTTAGATTTCCTTTCATCAAACTTTGTCAAAGAGGCAATTATAAAACTTAGCTTGGAATTGTCAAAATTGTGAAAAATAGCACATTTTGTAACTGAATATATTTGCAAATATTATATATAATGTGGTAAGTACTTGAGACTTATTCTGTTTGTGAGTAAATAAAGTGAGCAAATGATTATAATTACATATAATTTATATATATATGTAATGTTGTTGATTATAATTATTTTATTCATTTTGGTTTAGAATTATGCAGTTCTATCAGAAATTTAAAATTACAAGCAAAACTGGTACATTTTTCACCCATATTCATTTGAAAGTGAGTTAAAACAAAATTATTGATGTTTAACCATCAAACTGCCATTGGTCTTTTTACCAATGTTCCTTTTCAAAAGACCTCTCTTTTCTAGCTGAAAAAGATAGTATGTTTATATATCATGCTGAATACTTAACAATTTTGGCTTAGAGTTTCAAATTGTGTTGTTTAGTAGAAATTACATAACATTTATATAGCATTAATAACTGCAATGAATTCTACTGAAATATTATTTGAAATTGTAAAAACAAAGTCAGTGAATGGCCCAGGTTTTCTCATCATATCTGAGATACTGTGCTATACAGAAATAAAGGGTGGAAACTTGAGTCCAAGAGAAAAAGTTTGGTAAAGTCTGCTAAAAAGTTTTAATAATCAGCAGTAGTACCAGAAGAATTATTCAGATGTCATCTTTATGAAAACAACCCAAACGGAGTCGTTACAAGTACCAAAGGTTTTCTGCCTTCTAGACCTGGGAAATGAGTGTTTGAAGATGGGTTTTGTGTCCACAGAGATGCCTTGTTAGTGTGCACATTGATCTCTAAACATGTCGGTCACTGATGCTGAAGTTACACGTGCTGAGAAAGGAACACAGTTCATAGAGAACCAAGATATTACAATATATACTGGATTGAAACAACCATGATTTACAGAACAACTCTGAAAATATTTAATGTTTAAGTATTTAAAGTCTGTGGATCAGTTATACTGAAATACTTTTTGTTCAAAACAAAACTAAAATTGCTTAAATGTGAGGATCAATTTGCTGGTTGTTTGCTAGTCTCAATGTTACCACGAAAACCCTAGAAATAATGACCAAGCCAATAAAATTCATACGTTTGTTGACCTGTGAACACGGTCAGTGTGAAAGACATGGTGTTAGGGACCAGGGTCCAATTGGACACTCAGTACATTTTACAATACTCTGCTAACATTTCACTTGGACACCTAAATATTTTGTTGCGCATATGAAAAATTATTTTTCTAGTTTCTATTTGTTCATAAGACATCTGACAAGCTCGTGATTTGATAATGATACTTCAATAAATTCTTTTTCTCCTGTATAATTTTTTAAGGGAGTTGGAAATTGCCAGCCTGAGTTTGGCACGTTCCCAGAGCTTACTGTCATTGTGATTTAAAACTGAAGTAAATCCTGCAAGCTGACTTAAAACATGTATCCAAAATGTCTTAACTATACTCTGTTCATTGTAAAGTAAACAGGTTTAACTTTATACTGAAATTATTTTAAATATAGACTGTTTGCAAAAAGCCTAAAAAGTACTGACAACACATTCACTTTCTTTCTGTGATTCTTACATGTCTATTTTTGGGAAAAGAATCTCTTAAACATATTTGCCTGAACACTCACAGGTACTCACCTGGTCTGTGCAACTTGAATGGTGGAACCACCCTGAGCAGGAATGGTGCCCACAGGCAGTATCTGTGCATGCTCCTCATGAGACATGAAACACTGTTCTAGCTCAAAATTCCTATAAGCACACACGCATTTCTTTTCCTGAAACTCACCACCAGCCGAAGATCCTTTCTTCAGTCTCAGTTAAAGTGATAAATCCTCTCCCTTAGACTTAGAAAATTTCATTTAAATTTTAATCATGTTTTAGCACAATCTGAAATCAACTAGTGACCTTATTCTGGAATATTTCTATTTTTTGGGTAATTTTTTATTTCCATTTTTAAAGATGATAAAAGGATAACATTTTGTCTGATTGTTTAATCTATTACATGGATATTTGTTTGCTCTTGCTTTTCACCTTCACATCTTTCTCTTTTGTGTTTATGTGTTTGTGTGTGTGTGTATAAACAAGTTCTTTTTCTCTCTAAGGGATTTGCGTGCAAATACTATACACATTACCTTCATCTTGCTGACAATGTTTGAATTCTACAGAATTCTCACAAGACTGCGGGAGTTAACATATAGCATCTTCTTAAACTTGTGGCAAGCATTGAAAATGCTCATGACAAATACATAATTAGCTTAGTGTTAACGTTTACAAAAAAATACCAGCACAATTGTCAGGCATTGAAATAAGTGTGAAAATTATGTTCAAACAAAAAATAACACACAGTCAAGGCTAGCAAAATGGGTCCACACAGTCAAAACTGGTTAAAGAAGAATGTGTAAGTTGTGCATGGATGTTAATGGCTATTCCCCCACTCCCCTTGAGTATTTACATGAAAAGCCATGCTGATAATACTGCATTTCGGCACTCATGGAAATGATCATACAAATAAGAGCATTTAATAAAGAAATTCCTCTCACATTTGATGCCGAGCTCTTCTAGTCATTACATGTTGTATCTGCTAATGTTACTATTTGTGTGGTAGGAGGAGTGCACTCAAATCTAAACAGAACTGATATAGATTACATATTGACCAATAATTAGAGCACTAAATTACCCTATTCTGTAAATTCAGCCCCAATTAAATTCTGTTAATTTTTTTTGATTGACCATTATTTTGCACAAAGTGAAAAATTTGATTTTTTCCCAAAAAATACATAAGAAAATTTTTTGAAGAAAAGAGGATTTAACTCAGCCAAGATCAAGAAGAATTCATGCCAGTTCCACACAAAAATGTTGCACCTAAGTGGATAATGCTTCTTGGAACTAAGAAGTAAATTTGTTTTTAAAAAATATTTTAATATCTTCAAGCATGACTGTAAAGATCAAAAATGTGTTTGCATTTATTTCTTAGAATCACAGAAAAGTTAGACCACTAGTCATAGGTCAGATATAGAGCTTATTAATATTCAGCTAACATATGTGGCTATTTCATTCTAATAGTCTTAAAATGTAATCTGTTCTACAACTGCCAGTGCACATTTATCTGGAAGAAAAATGCAAATTCATTTCCAAACTACAGGTCACCATTCAGGGTAAATGGCCACTGCAGAAAAAGTTATAAAAGTTTGTGTTAAGTCAGAATTAGAACTTATTCTACAGGGACTCCTTTTTTTCATATTATATTTATAAAGGTAAATTCACTCTGATACGACATTAGTTATTGTAATGTGTCTGGTACAGTCTCCTGAAAGTTGTAACTTTAACAATTGGATACTCCATTTCTTGAGATAGCGTAGAAGCACCAGTTTCAGTTACATCTTAAAAAAATCCCTAAACAGTATTTTATGGGGCTGAAGATATGTGAGGTAACAAAATCAAACACTGAACTTTAAATAAATGGAAATACATTATTAGGAATGGAATCATTCACGTTATAAAAGAGGGACTGAACCTGTATTGTCTTCATAAATTTCGGGATAGTTCAAAAAATCAATGTGTTAAATGCTAATTCAGTTAATTTCTATAGTGTGAGTGTCCTGGTTCTGGCCAGGACAGGGTTAATTTTTTGCGGTAGCTACGACCCAGAGGTTGTTCTATACTACCTCACATCATAGCTGAGGGCAGGGAAATGGACTCTTTTCTGAAAAGAAGGGATTCCTTCTGGTTGAGCAAGCATGGCTCTGGTCCTGAGCTGGAGGGAGCGGTTGGGTAAGGCCGGTCCCGAGCCAGAGGCAGCTGTGGGGTGGCATGGGTTCCGAGCTGGAGGAAGCAGTCGTGGTGGCATGGCTGCAGTTGGGTTGAGCTCCATGGTATTTTTGTATGTGAATCATGCTCTCTTTTTTATGCTTTTATTATTAATATTGTTACTGTTCCTGTTTGTTTTCTTATGTCATTGCTGTTTCCAGTAAATTGTTCTTATCTCAACCCATGATCTTTACCTTTTGTGCCTCCAATTCTCCTCTCCAGCCAACCCCAATGTGGAGAGGGAGAGGGGAAGGGGGAGTGCATGAGCGGCATCAGTTTTGGAGAGTCTCAGTGGGAGCACTAAACTGGGGAGTACCAGTCCTAAACCATGACACTGAGCTTATGGCAACACAGATTATTTCTGTCAAGCACTTGTCAACCAGCAGCCCAAATGAAACAAAATATTGATTTTATTTCAAAAATTTACATCTGTGGACTCTGCATATACCTGTTATGCATAATGCAAGTTGACACACTTCAAGTCAAGAACTGATCGTTCATCTGACATTATGTTAACAAGGACCAGAGGGCACGATTTAGTAACTGTAGCTTTACTAAGTTTCAATACTATGTACTTAGGGATATAGAGTAGCTCTGCCTGTACCACAAATGGTTAAAATTTTGTTACTATGAATTTCTAGTTACTGAAGACACCAGCATCAGTCTGAGAAGACCCGTAGACCTATGTTGCTGATGTGTAACGGCCTTTGTAGGCTGCCCATTATTGGCTGTACTGATGTGTCCATTGCTTTTTCAGAAAGAAACTGAGACATATCTTCAGCAAAGGCTTCCTTAAAACCCTATATATTTATATGAAAGGTATTGGCTTTGGAGAACTATTGTTCCTTCACATGCTTCTCACATCATCTTTCAAAAAACTAATACAAATACAACACTGGAAATAAAGGTGGGGGGAAAAATCTGTCTGTAATGCTGATATACTAGCTCCACATGATAATGATTGTATCAGCATGACAAGAAAATAAATCCGCTTTTAGGTGGTAAAATTTGTGTAGTTTTCTCTTGCTTATCTATTCTAACATGAAAAGTAAACAACATGTAAAGTAACAAGTAAACCTCACATATTACTTATAATTCATTTCCACTTTAAAATTTTCATAAAGATATTTTAAAATCTTGAGGAATCTGTAGTTTCCAAAACACACATTATATATGTTATTGTACTATATGTATATTAAATGTATCATCTTCTGTAAGATGTTCTATCACTTCGAGACATTATGAAGAATTTTTGCTATGATGAAGATTACATAGGATTCCTAACTCACTCCCTAACTCAATAATATCGAACACTGATAATTGCTTAACAGGTTTCCTGTCCTAGGACTTTTTGCTGACAACCAGGTCCTACTGGCTGCTACTGACAGTCCAAGTTGTTTAAGATATAACTGCTCAAACACTGATCATAAACAGCTGCTGGAAAATCTGTTTCTTTCACACCTTTTAAGGAACCAGAGTTATTCAACCTTACTCGGCTAAATAACCTAATCTGACACTGGATTTATCACACATTTCTTTTCTTGAGGTGGCTATAGAGAGCACGTGTAAGAAGCATGGGTGATCCAATAGCAAACAGTTCTAAAGGCTCAGTAGTCTGAGTGAAAAAATTGTTTGTTTAAGTTTCCATAAGATATTTAATGCCCACAGAAAGTTATTAATTATACTGAAGGAAATATGGATTCATTCAAATGGAAAGAAATTAAATACCTAAAAAACTAACAGGACAATTCATTTGATAGCTTTGGAGTGACAATTATTAGCTCATAGAGAGTTTTCTAGAGAAGTTCCTTCCAACTGATTTTAGGATTAGTTTTGCATAGTATCTATGATCTTTTCTTAATGATATAAGGTGTTGAATGACCAAAAAATGTAAAAACCCCAAAACCCCCTAGCTGATCTAAGGACTAGGATAAAAAGTACAATTATTAATCACTTAACAAGAAATTTGACTATGAGAAAATAGATTTAAAAGACCCCATCATTGCAAGAAATGATAGTTCTAGGTTCCCATAGATAGTGACTGTTACAACATGTGATACCAGTGAATCTCATGTACTGCTTACATATACATACATCTCACCTCCCTCCCCCCCACTCCCACCCCAATTTTAATTGGGTACTCTGGCTAAAAGTTTTTAAAAGGCATTTTTCTTACAGCCTGAATAGTTTTAAATATCTGTCAATTTAAAAGGAAAAAATATCTGCTGAAGAGCATCCTATCTTTTGATCTTCAGCTCGGTCAATAGTAACATTGCCCTTTTCTCCTCATAGATCACTGCCAGCCTTTTTTCTCAGTCATATATATTTTTTGACCTGTGACAAAATTTGGTTTGACATATTACCCTGAGAGTGACAGTTCCTCAAACTACATTTTATATGGCTCTCGGGAAGAGAAGAATACACTGTCCAATTCTATATCCATGAACATTTTTGCTTCATTCATTGTTTCTTTTATTTTTCTATATACTCTTGTAAAAAAAGAGTGCATTCTTCCATGTGAATTATTTTTCTGAGAAGAGTTTTCATTACTTTTATTTGAAGTCTTTTCTTATTTGTCTGCTGGAATTACTTTCATTTTCCTGCAACAGTCTGTGCTTTCTTTTGCTTATTGTTAATACGACGCTATTTTTTTAACCTAAATCTGACTAATTTGACCCATCTCCAGGCATTTGGGACGTTTCAAATTTTCATAATAGCATGGTGCTTTACAAACTAAATAATTCAGTATTTTTTTTTCTTTTGAAAACAGTGGGATGACAGATATTCTTTTTTCAACTGCAGAATTAGAAGCATGAAGTCTAGTTGGAGGCCAGTAACTGCCTAGCAGTGTAGCCAGGGATCATGGTAGTCCAGAGTGCAATCCTGTTCGATATCTTCATTAATGAGCTGGATGATGGAGCAGAACATACTCTCATCAAGTTGGTAGATGGCACAAAACTGGGAGGAGGTATATATCAGAGGATCATGCTGCCATCCAGAAGAACCTCAACAAGTTGAAGAAATGGGGTGACAGGAACCTCATGAAGTTCAACAAAGGAAAAATGTAGAGTCCTGCATCTGGAGAGGATCAACCCACTACACCAGTATACATACACAGGGGCTGCCCACCTGGAAAGTGGCTTGGTAAAAAAGGACCTGGGAGTTGTGGTTCCCATGGCTGCAAGTCAAGCATGAGCCAACTAAATGCCCTTGTCGCAAAGAGTATCCTTGTGCTGCATATTGGAGTACTGTGTCCAGTTCCAGGCTCCCCAGTAGAGAAAAAATGGGCATACTGGTGAGAGTCCAAAAAAGGCCCATGGAGGTTTTATGGGCCTGGAGCATCTTCCCTACCAGGAAAGTTGAGAGCAGGGATGCTGAGTGTGCTGATTGATGGCTGAAGGACAGAGCTCAAAGTGTTGTAGTGAGTGAGGATACATCTGGCTGGTGTTCTTCAGGGTTCAGTTCTAGGACCAATTCTGTTCAATACATTTATCAATGATCTGAATGCCAATAGGTCAAAAGAGATGATTATTCTGCTGTATTTAGTGTTAATATGGCTTCATCTTGAGTACTGTGTGCACTTTTGGGCCCCACAATTTAAGAAGGGTGTGATGGTGTTACACCCCAGTTGCTCAAACCTAGGGCTAAACCAAGATTCTTTTGCTCTGGGAAGGTGCAAAGGAGAGCATTCAACCAAATATTCTTGAGGGGTAAGAAACACACAAAAGTTTACTGGCAGACTATAGAAAATTAAGGAACATTGGCAAAAGAGTAAATGGTACATAACGTCATTTATCCCAGCATACACTTAGCCCATTAAGCGTAGAAAACCTTATAACCCATTCGATGTTATGTTCCCTGAGAAGAGAGTTAGAAAAAGAAGAAGAAAGGAAGGAAAACAGAAAGATAGGAAAGAAAAACAGACATAGCTACCAACTGCCGGGTTCAAGCGATGTCGTTCTCCAAGAGGGATGTAGGGTGAAAGAAAGAGAGTAATGCCATGGTGAGGCTTCTTAAAGGACTTGCCCCTCCCCTGAGCCTTCCTCCAAGGTGGGACTTTGGTGTCTTGGCCAAACAAGGGTGGGTAAGGTGACACTGAGGGCTGCCTCCAGGGTCCCTTGATTGACAGGCACTGCAGGGCTGGGGGGTATGGGGGCAGGGTGGTGCCCTACCGAAGCAGGGCCCGATCCACCCCCTACCACACACTCCAAGCTCCTAAAGATGTCTAGAAATACTTTTTTCAGTCTCTGAGAGATGGTTCTTGAATTCATCTAGAGGAGAGCAACAAAGTCAGTGAAAGGGCTGGAGAGCCTCTGCTGTGAGGAACAGCTGAGGACTTTGGGCTTGTCCAGTTCAGAGAAAAGGAGGCTGAGGGAGAACCTCATTGCTCTCTACAGATTCCTGAGGAAGGGATGTGAAAAGAGAAATGTCCTGGTCTGAAAGACAGGTGTCTGTCAAGGAAGGTGGGAAGCCTTCCTTGGATAGAGGATGACCCCTCTCCCTCCTCCGAACTACTATACCCTTGAAATTAAGGGGCTCTCAGGCAAAAATGTGGTAAAAAGAATAACAGTTCTTTACTAGGCTTATATGTGTATATATGTAACAAGACAGTTAAACAGCAACACTAAGAGAACAGACAAACCCAGTCACAGTCCTTTCTCTGTCGTTGGGCGATTCTCCGTTGGGGCAGAGAGGCTGCAGTGACTCCCCCGCGGCTGCAGGGGGCGCTGTGGCGCGAGCGCAGAGACCTCTCCACATGGCAATGGTGGCTCCGGCGAGCGGGAGAGGGAGAGGGGAGATCGCTCCCGGTGCAAACCCACGGGGCAGCAGCCCGGCTCAGCACCAACCTCGGCAGCAGGCAGCAAACAGCACAGCACAGGCAGGGTTGACTGGGGAGCAATGGAGCTTGGTATCACCCACTGAGGGGCCAGCAGAAGGCAGGAATGGCAGAGACAAGCAGACCCTGGTGCCGACCCATGTGGAGCAGAAGCCCAGGCTGGTGGCAGAGATGGCAGAGGTGAGCAGCTCTGGGCAGCGACAGTTCCAGTGTAACTCTGTACCCGCGGAGACGTCACAGTGTATCCGTGCTCTGGAGCGAGCGGGTGGAGACGTCGCAGTGTAGAGGCATTCCTGGAGCAAAACCAGCTCTCGCTGCCGACACGACCGTCCTCCCCAAATGCCGAGCCAAGAAGAGACCGAGCCCGGCCTCCGCCCCCTCTCCCCAAAGTCTTGAAAAATGTCCCCTCCCCTCTCACGATGATAAGCTGCAGCCTTTGGGGAAACAAGCCCCCTGCCCACATTCCCAGCACAGGCAATCTCCTTTGTCCTCAAGTATCGCCCATTATGGGTGATTAGCGTGGAACGCAGGGTGGATAGGCAACTTTCTAGTTTTCAAGTATCACCCATTAGTTCCCGGCCAGCCCCTCCCCACCTACAGAGCCTCCCTGCTACATGGGGGAAAGAAAACAAATTTTCATTTTTCAAACCCATAACAGGAGAGATCCTTATCTTTTCTCCCCGGTGTGGTAGGATGTGTGTGGGAAAGGTTGCACATGAGGATGTTTAGACTGGATATAAGGAAGCATTTCTTTCCTGAGAAGGTGATCAAACACTGAAGCAGGCTTTCCAGAGAGGTGGTTGATGCTCCAAGCCTGTCAGTGTTTAAGAGACATTTGAAAAATGCCCTGGAATAACATGTTTAAGATTTTGGTCAGACCTGAAGAGGTCAGGTAATTAGACTAGAGGATCATTGTAGGTAATTGTGTGTATTTTAAATGAAAAATTCTGTTCTATTCTATTCTTCAGTCATTTTACTACTTTGGTTTTAGAGTCATGAGTGCATTCACATGCTTCACAGGGTCTCCTGGTGCCACAAAGAGCAGACATTTTCACATGCCCACTTTCACTGCAGTGACCTACAGCTACAAGGTTGATTTAATTTACAGAATTTCGTTTTGAAATTTCACTCTCTTGACAGCCTAGCTCTTTTCTTTCATGTACATTTTGCACCATACCCTATAAAGTCACAAAACCAGCTTTCTGTTTGCAGTATACTAGTTGGTGTTACCCCAGGAGAAGGGAGCTCTGTGGTATGATTCCACTGACTATAAAGCCTAATTTTATTCCTTGATACCTCACATATCCAGACAAAGGTAATTGAGGTAATGCAGGTAGTATCCAATGACTCCTCAGACTCATATAAAACTTCAGGACTTTTCTAAAGGTGTTTGCATGCTTGTTCCAATTCTTTGGCTTACACTTTAAAACCTGTCTTTTTCTGAATTTGTCTTTTGTTTTGCCTTATTCTTAGTTTAATTTCTACCTGCCACTCAGTACCGGAAGGAGAAAATTTTTCATTCTGAGGGGGTCACATCAACACTCCAGTAATATTAAATAGGTCAAACTTACGCTCAGTTTAAATTGACGTAGCCCAGCAAAACAAGGCAAAATTCTGATTGCCTAGAAGCAGAGAATAAATTAGCCTTTACAGGTTTAACTGTCCTAACTCCACTAAACAGACGTTTTTGAAGGTTAATACAGCTGACAAAAGTGATTAAGGAAACTACCTGACCTTATAGAAAAGGGAGCACAGAGCCATTTAAAAGCCCTTTATATTACAGTGTGTCAAAACCCTATAAAACTACAGTATGTTTTATCATACATCAGTAGTAATTAGGGGAAAGATTATACTCTTGCCTGCAGAGAGTCTTGAAAGACAACAGAGCTGTCTTGGTTTCACGAAAACTCCTAGGCTCATCAGACACATGAAGAAGTGTTAAGCATCTGCTGAAAATAATTTAAAAAATAATTGGTTTAAAAAATTATCTCCTTGCTGCAGTTCTTGGGAAGAAATCACATGGCACTTGGTAAACACAGGATTTGAATTTCTGATGAGGATGGGAAATAATTTTTTTTTAATATATTTATATCCAAAAAAGTAAATAGATTTTTTTTTCATTCCAAGAGAAAGAAATGCTCTCTTCTGGGAAAATCAAACAGAAAAGACAGGAAAATACATTCTGATAATTATGGTGGTACAAGGATAGCTGTGATTTTCT